>CAMOHE010058036.1:0-41171 GCA_946598075.1 Artocarpus hirsutus
ATTAAAAATCATCAAAAAGCAATTAACACAAGGTTTCCACAAAGTAATCAAATTAAGTTTAAAACACTTATCATGGCACACTAATTCACCATTCAACATTCTAATTCTATTTAATTAACTTCGGGGTGTTACAACTCTCCACCCCCAAAAGAAATTTCGCCCTCGAAATTTACAAATCGATTCAAAAATAAAATAAATGCGGATACAACTCTCGCATTTCCGATTCTAATTCCCAAGTGGCTTCATCAATCCTGTGATGCTGCCACACGACCTTAACTAACGAGATTTCACGACGACGCAAACTAATCACTTTACAATCGATGATCTGAACTGGCACTTCTTCATATGTCGTGTCTTCCTGAATCTGCACATCTTGAAACGAAACGATCTTTTCCTACTCAGGTGGACACTTACGAAGCATCGATACGTGAAATACGTCGTGAACATGCAAAAGTTTCAAAGGAAGGTTGAGTCGATACGCAACCACACCCACACGTTGAGTAATCTCGAACGGTCCAATATATCTTGGCGCGAGTTTTCCTTTTCCTCTGAATCGCGAAATACCTTTACGAGGAGATACCTTTAAGAGTACGAAATCTCTAACCTCGAATTCTAAAGGTCGTCGTCTTCTATCCACATAGCTCTTCTACCGACTCTGAGCTACTCTCAATTGATCTCGAATCACGACAATCTTCTCGTTGCTATCACGAATCTCATCTAGCCCAAGAATGATCCTATCTTCTGGCTCGGCCCAACATACTGGTGATCGACACGGTCGCCCATACAATGCCTCAAACGGTGCCACACCAATACTCGATTGATAGCTGTTGTTGTATGCAAATTCCACCAGATGCAAGTATTTCTTCCAGTTTCCACCAAAATCCAACGCACAAGCACGTAGCATGTCTTCGAGAATCTGAATAACCCGCTCCGATTGCCCATCGGTCTGAGGATGAAATGCTGTGCTGAAATTCAAATCTGTACCCATAGCCTCCTAGAAACTCCTCCAATACTTGGCATTAAATCTGGTATCCCTATCTGACGTGATAGACAAAGGAACTCCATGCAATCTCACTATATTATGCATATAAAACTCCCCAAGAATCCTCCTTGAACATGTCGATCTGAACGGGATGAAATGAGTTGACTTCGTCAATCTATCGACCACAACCCAAATCGCATCATGCCGCTGCTCTGTCCTCGGCAATCCGGTGAGAAAATCCATCGTCACGTGTTCCCATTTTCACCCTGGAATAGGAAGTGGCTGAAGTTGACCTGTTGGCTTCTGATGCTCGGCTTTCACCTGAAGACAAATCGCGCACTTGGCCACGTACTCTCGAACATCCTTCTTCATGCCTCTCCACCAATATTGTCTCTTCAAGTCATGATACATCTTCGTACTCCCTGGATGAATAGCGAACTGAGATCTGTGAGCTTCATCCATTACGGCTTTCTTCACTTCTGCGATAGCTGGAACTGCTAGACGCTTCCTGAAGTACAACGATCCATCTGCGTGTATCCTCCATTCTTCGAACTGCTCCCCGTTCTGAATTCGCGTCCAAATTTCCTGAAGATGCTGATCTTGCCACTGGTTCTGCTTCACCGTCTGAATAAGAGCTGGGGTCGCCTCCATATGATACACCGAAATACGATCGTAGTCCTCGCAATACTGTAGACCGAACTCACTTACTGTCGCAACCCTTTTCCAATCCTCAAGAGCCAAACATGCCAATATCCTTGAAGATTTTCGACTGAGCGCATCCGCGACGACGTTTGCCTCCCCAGGATGATACTGCAACACAAAATCATAATCTTCCATATATTCAATCCACCTTCACTGCCTCAAGTTCAAATCCCTTTGGGTGAACAGATACTTCAAACTCTTGTGGATGGAGAAAACCTAAAATGTCGCCCCGAACAGATAACATCTCCAAATCTTCAATGTATAAATCACCGCTGCGAGCTCCAAATCGTGAGTTGGATAATTCTGCTTGTGTGGTCGTAAATGTCTCGATCCGTACGCTAGCACGCGTCCCTGTTGCATCAACACGCATCTAAGTCCATGTCCTGAAGCATTCGTATAAACCTCGTACGGCTCGTCACTGTTGGGAATGATTAATACTGGAGCTGCAGTCAATCGATTCTTCAATTCTTGAAAAACAAACTCGCATTAGTCGTTTCACTCGAATCTGACATTCTTCCTGATCAATCTTGTCAACGGCGCTGCTATTTTTAAGAAATCTTTCACGAATTTCCTATAGTATCCTGCAAGTCCCAAGAAACTACGGATCTCTGCCACATTCCTCGGTCGTTCCCAATCCACAATGGCTTCTATCTTTGACGGATCCATTGAGATACCCCGCTCAGAAATAACATGACCCAGAAATTTGACCTCTGTCAACCAGAACTCGCATTTTTCTTTCTTGACGTACAACTGATGTTCCCGCAGAGTCTGAAGCACGATCCTAAGATGCTGCTCATGCTCCTCCCAAGTCTTAGAATAAATCAAGATGTCGTCAATGAACACGATCACAAACTGATCCAAATAAGGTCTAAATTTCCTGTTCATCAAGTCCATGAAAGCTGCCGGAGCATTCGTCAATCCAAACGACATTACCAAAAACTCAAAGTGTCCATACCGGGTCCAAAATGCTGTCTTAGGAATATCCTCTTCCTTAATTCTGAGCTGATGATAACCTGACCTCAAATCTATCTTTGAGAAATACCGCGAGCCTCCCAACTGGTCAAACAACTCATCGATCCTAGGCAACGGATACTTATTCTTCACTGTAACCCGATTCAACTACCGGTAATCTATACACAACCTGAGTGCTCCATCATGCTTCTTAACGAACAAGACCAGTGCTCCCCACGGTGATGTACTATTCTGAATGTAACCCTTGTCAGCAAGCTCCTGAAGTTGCTTCCTAAGTTCTTTCATCTCTGCCGGTGCCATCCGGTAAGGTGCTATAGAAATAGGTGCTATTCCCGAAAATAACTCAATACCAAACTCAATCTCCCGATGCGGTGGTAATCCTGGTAGCTCGTCGAGGAAGACATCCTCAAATTCATCTACCATTGGAATCAATACATGTCCCCTCGAAACACTGGGCTCCCTTTCCAAATCCATGAAGATAGCATGACAAGCTGCATTCTTTCGCCCTCCGAGACATGTCCTAACACGATGCTCACTCATCAACCAATCACCACCACCCTAGTAGGTGATTACCGTCCCCCTACCAGACACTAGGGTCATTTTTCTAAGTTGGCAGTCCACTACTGCACTGTATCTGGATAACCAATCCATTCCTAAGATTATATCATAGGTTCTCATGGGGATTACATTCAAATCACTTTTCAAAATCTCATCCCCAATCTTTATTTTACAAGCTTTACATATATTATTCACACACACCCGTCCCAAAGGTGAAGTTATAACTAAGGGTTCATCAAACTCTTCTATTTCTAATCCCAAGGCATGTACAAAAGAACTCGAAAAGAGAGAATGAGTGGCACCAGTATCAAATAATATGTGTGCTAAAGACTGAGAAACCATGATCGTACCATCAACAACTGCGTGATTGGTCTGAGCATCTGAACTCCCTGATGTCATCGTATGAATCTGCACTGAAGCTTTTCCTTTATCTCTGCCCACATTACTAGTTCTTGGATTAACTGGCCGATACTGCTGCAATGATGGCAACTGCACACTAGCTATACTCGGCGCTCGATACTGAGGGATATTACGCTGAAAACTCTGCTGCTGATGTCCTAGCGCTGGGTATGACAGTTGCTGAGGAGAAAACTGATGGAATGGAAGCTGAGGATACTACTAAGGCTGAGGGAGAGTCTGAAGCTGAGGCTGACGGCTAGCTCCTTCTCCGGTGTGAAGTCCTAAGCGAGCACTCCTGATCGGGCAATTCCTCTTGATGTGTCCTGGCTGCTGGAAAAAATGACAGTGAAAGCTATAGGGGTTGCTGCGACCACTGCTGGACGAACTACTGCTGCCGCTGTTCACGCCACCCTACTTGCTCTTTCCTGGAGTCGGTCGACTGCTGACGCTCCTCCTGCCGCTCCTCTATGGTCCTGTTGACGCCTTAGCTCGATTCTCACAATACTGTGCGTAATCATTTTCCACTGATATTGCTGATGACACAAGCTCTCCAAAACTCCTAAGCTGTAGGGCAACTATCTGTCGTCGAATAGGAGCCTTCAGTCCTTCCTGAAACTTGATACATCTTTCACGCTCCGATGCCACTACTGAGGGAGCAAACCTAGCCAATTCATTGAACTTCACTTCATATTCCCGAACTGACATGTCGCCCTGCTGCAACCTATAGAACTCCGTCGCCTTTTGGTCCCTGTATCCTTGTGAAAAATACCTGTCATAGAATAGCTCCTCAAATCTGTCCCAATCAATGTTGCCGTTGTTTTCCAGACGCTTTGCCTGTTTCCACCAGGTGTTAGCACCACCTTCAAGCTTATAAGCTGCGAATTCCACGCGATACTCCGCTGGCACACCAAGCTTATCCAAATGCTTCACAATCGAATCTAGCCAATACTCTGCCACCTGCAGGTCCCCAGTTCCATCAAAGGTTGGTACTGACGCACGTCAAAATTCCTTAAAGTACGTATGCCGACGACTGGCCTCGGAATCATCAGGCCTTGCCCTTGCTGCCATCTGTCGGAATGCAGCAAACATAGCCCTCATCATGCCCTCATCATTACCGAACTCGGCATTCACCGTTGAACGACGTCTAGGTGCCATTCTCTCACTTCTAAAAACAAAATTTGGACTGTCAGTGGTATTTCATTGTCGTACCTATGTGTGCACAACTCCCAAGGTTCATAACCTTGAGCTCTGATACCATTTTGTCATGCCCCGGAGTACGGGAGGTGACGTGATGGTTTAATTAAGTTAATTAGATGAAAATTTAGTTAAAAACAAGGTTTTAGAATTCAATTTATAAGTAAAAATGTGATAATTTGAAAATCATTTAAATAGAATAAGTTAAAGAAATAAAAGGATTCATCGCAATAATTAAACAAATAGAAATAACATTAAAATAATTAAATATGGGGTGAAACGCGTATGAGTCCCACTGGCCCACATATTGTGCACACACATATAGTACTGACAATATTATGATACAACCACAGTCCAGAATAAAAGAGAAGTTAAATTCTTACATGCCTTGAATGGTAATTTAACCTACCAAATACTTCTACTTATCGTAAGTCCGGTCGGCGGACTCTTCTCCAATCCTATGCTGATATCCACCTGGGGTTAAGATTTTAAAACATATAGAAACGTGAGCGAAAGGCTCAGTAGGACTATATTTAGAAAATTATTTAACTTTAAAAGAAATTTCTTAAAATCAGATAAACATGTAGGAATGAACTGGAACCATCAACAAATAGATAATTAAATGAGAAATTCAATAAAATATAAACTCCCAAAAATAATTCAAATAAATCAACCAGAAAGAATACTGTTTTTCCTTTCCTGGGCAAACCATATGTAATTCACCACCGTAGTGGCCCAGCTGGGTTTCAGGACCTGCCCCCAAGGTTGTTCACTACACAACCCGATCTCTAAGATGGCATCATGCCCTAAAATTTATACATACATATATATCTTTCTGATTCATAAAATCTCTTCTTTACCAGATATAATCATGTATACTCATTATGAAGTTTATTATAAAATCCGTCTCAATCCACTGTTTCAGAAAACAGATAATGAAAATCCTTTATCAACAAGTGATTTGAATACATTTTTATAGAAATCCTTTTTAGGCCAAAGCATTTTAAAATCGGCTACCAAAGAAAGGGGTAGAAGTCCAACCTCAATACTCGTACCGGTGTCCCACACCATAATCCTGATCCGCTATACGTTAGCTCTGCGGATCCACGCACAAATCCTAAATACATAGTAACTTAGTCTTTTAATATCTAACCCGAGGTATCCTATGACACTAAATCATCTGATGGTGTCATAGTGTGCCATTTTAGGTTTAGAAAATAATTGTACAAAGTTGAAATTTAAATCAGGGTTCAGAACAGTTTAAAACAGGTGAAAATCACAAAATTTCTCCTTGCTCGGTCGGCCTACCGGTTCCCCTGGTTCGGCCTACCGAACTGCGCAGTTTGGCCTATCGGAAAGCCAAGTCCGGTCGGTCGAACATTCCCAGGTTCGGCCTGCCGGTCGGATGAATCCGGCCTGCCGATCTAGAAAAATTTCAAAAATTTCCACGCACGGGTCTCGGCATTTTGAATTTCAAATTCTCAAATCTAACCTGTTTTCTCAATTCCCAGGCTTGGATAATCATCATAAACAATAGGAAATCATAATTGAACACTTTTTAATTATTTAAAACAAGTTTTAAACATGATTTTCTCAAAAATCCAAAAATAGAGAAAATAGAGGAAAAATGAAAAATCTTGATTCTAATCTGTTTTTGATGAAATGAAGTTTACATGCTAGCTAATCTAAGTCCATCTAACTTAGATCGAAGCTTTTCTAGACTTAGAAACTCTAAATTTCAAAAAATTTTAGAAATTTTGAAATCTAACCTTAAATCGAAGCTTGAATCGAGTTTATGGTCGCTCAATCGCGTTCCCGAGCCTTCAATCCACAATCCCGAAGCTTAAAAACGAAATTTGTTTCAAAATTTGGAGAGAGAATGAGAGAGAAAGAGTAAACCGAGAGAAAGGAAGAGAAGAGAGAGAGAGTGAACGTGAGAAAATGAAGAGAGAGAGAGAGAGAAAGTGAAATAAATAGAAGAAGAGAGAGAAAAGTAGTTGCACAAAGCTGTGAGCAACTACACACTGTTTTCAAATCAAATTGTTTTATTAAAACTTAAATTAACAATCAAAAACAATTTAGAACAATTAAAAATCATCAAAAAGCAATTAACACAAGGTTTCCACAAAGTAATTAAATTAAGTTTAAAACACTTATCATGGCACACTAATTCACCATTCAACATTCTAATTCTATTTAATTAACTTCGGGGTGTTACAACTACACTACTCAAAACATCTGAAGCGTTTACATCGCCTAGGCTGACCTAGCTTGTTAGTCCTAGCTTGACCTAGCTCGTTAATGCTATCCTAATCCCAATCTTGGCCTTTTATTTCATTCCCAACCCTAGCATTAGACTGTCGGTCTGATCCCATTTTGTTATTTTGATCCCAAGTCTAAGTCAATGATGTTTTTGTTTTTGTTTTTTGTTTAAAACAATATGTAACAAAATTATTGTCACTAAACATATTTTTTTAATAGAAAACAATTAAGAATCACCAAACATCATTTTTGTTTTAAAAAAGTTAAAAATTAAAACAAGATAAAAATAAAGCAAAAAAAAAACTGGCAAGTTCAAAAACCATTAGCTAGAAGTGCATCTATTATCTAAAGGAGAAAATTGTATGAACTGCCATCTTTTAAACCAATTTAATTATTTATGCCACAACAAATAAAACATAGAAAAACTTATGCCACCAGTTATGATCTTTTTCAAAAAGAAAAAAAATACTCAGTTTTTCTCTCTCTTTCCCGATTCCTCTCTCTCACTTGAACAAAAATATCTCTTTCTACTCGTTGTCGAAACTCCACCGAACATTGGAGATTGCATGTTACTCATCATTGATCTTCCAACAGAAGATGGAAGGTGTCATACTATCGTCGATCTTCAATCGCCATCTTTCACCCACACGAATATAATGCCATCATCATTGAAGACACAAGGGTGGATCTATAAAGAGATTTTGTCAATCGGAGTGGATGTCGTTGTTGTAATCTCTACCTTAGTCTTCCCAAAGTTGAGCCTTCTAAATAGATTAGTACTTGCCATTGTTTTGTCTTTCTTGTGACACCATCGCGAATCCGATCACGAGCACCTCGGAAGAGATCTACAATGAACGATGTGAGATCTATAACGATCATATGTATGTAGTCATTACTTAACTACATAATCTTGAACTTAAACATATCTTAAAGTAAAGTGTTTAGATTTGTAGAATAAGATTTTTTTAAATCATAAGAAGAATTTCTTAAGACATTTTCTTTATAAAAACATTTCTTAATTTACAATAAAACCTTTTTAAAATTAAATATTGCTACAATTTCCTATTTGAAATTACATATAGTTGGTGCAATATCTGTTACAATATTTTATCCTAAAATTTTCTAGGCTAAAGTTGTATGATAGCAACCTTGGTTTCTAAGACATACTTATGTAATATCATTTAATCTTTTTTATAAATACATAATTCATAAAAATCATTATGTGAAAATTGCGTTGCGTAAGCGGTATCATTCCTATCTCTACCATTCGTCCACTGCTCGTGATTGTTGATTTGCATCAAACCACAAGAACACAGGTCGTATAGGTAATAAAGTGTATCTAGAGTATGGATGTTGATCTCATGAGGATTGCATTCAATTTGTATCAAGCACCAAAATCGATTGGCTTTAAGATTATTTAAATGACCAAATAAAGATATGAATAAAACAAACTAATAAAAAATAACTAACAAAAACAATTATTTAAAACTACTAGGGTATTAATTTCACCATAATTGCTCCGTATTAATTTTGTTATTAAGTGAGTCTAATAATTCATTAATCATGGGCGAAAAATTAACCCCATTACCTTTCCAAATTTTTAAATGAGATAATACATATAGATATTCAAGTCAATATCCCTATCAAACTTGTCTACCTGCATATTCATTAAGCAAACCCTTATAGTGATTATCTAAGTGTTCTTGGCCCTCCCGGGCCTCAACAACAACCAAGACTTTTTTTTTCCCAAAATAGCAATAAATGAGTAATTCTCAACCAAGCATTTAAATTCATTATCGAATCAACTAATTTATTGGCCAAATAAACTAGAAGCATTTAGTACATGAAAACACACATAAATCATGAAAAACTACTTAAAATAAATCAACACTTTATAATAAGGTAATCAAAGCTTTAAAAAGTAACAACTCTGTAACTAAAATTAAACAAACTAACATCAAGAGTTCAACATTTACAAATTACAAAAACAAGGTGAAGAGAATAAGAATGAAAAAACCCAATTTGGAGTTGTCACTATCTCCAAGCTCTTCATGTTCTTCTCTTCTCATCCATTTTGATCTCCAAATACTTCTCCTATGATAATTAATTAGAAAATAAAACCTAAATCTAAAACTAGAAATAAAATCCTAAGCTAGAAACAGGTGAAATATATTTATTTTTCTTTTCCTTTTCCCTATCCTTTTCCTTAGAGTCAACTCAAAATCCCCTTTGAAAGTTGTGCCTCTTCCTCCAAAAATGAAGGCCCTTTTCTCCTTCTAAGGTTTTAGGGCTTTTTAAGTGTGAAGGCTTCATTTCAGGTCAATTTGGGACCGTTGGATCAAAATTTGGAAAAAATCATCTGTCAAAAAATAAAATCAGCATATGGGAGGTGCACAGACCACGCCGAGGCCTACACTAGCACATAGGCACCTTGGTTGGCTTGCTATACTGCACTGCAGCATGCACCTGCACTGGTTGTATTGTGCACTCAAATGTGCAACTAGCCAGTACCCTGATGTATGCGATCGCATGCCTAAAGTTAAGCTGGCATGTAGCCAAGGATTATTTTCCCTAAAAACCTCTTCTAAACTCAGTTTTTGATGCCACAAATTCCTTTAACCTACGTTTTATTAATTTCCTACAAAATAACAACAAAAACATCAAAATAACACAAATGCTTGAGGATTTTCACAGTATTTAAGCTTAAGAATAATTGATTTATGAGTAAAATACTCACTCAATAACTGCCCATAAAGTGTTGCAGGCAGGTTTCTTATCTATAACATGGACATAACTAAATAAGTTTTTGCTTAGTAAGTAGGAACTTGTACTTGCAAATCATATCTTACAACATTTAATAAAATCATATATGAAAAATTTATGCTTGCTTATGGGCGCACTTTATGCTTGATGTTAAGCCTTATCTTTTTATATGGAATATGCCCAGGCTCATGATTCTCAGGAGGTTTAGGTTGCAAGGTCTTCAATGACACCAAGATTATAAACTGAAATGAAATGAACTAAATTGAACACCTCCTTGTAGGTGGAGAGATTTGTGTGGCACCCATTACTGATCTTGTTTTAGTTGTTTCAATTATCTTATTATGTGTATATAGTATGGCATGTTACTACATGGCATAACATATCGTATATCACAAACATGCTTAATTGAAAATGAGTATGCAATATAATTTAATATTGCATACATCACATACTGCTTAGGACATAATTATAACATAACATGACATAGCATGACATAAACATAACAAATCATAACTCTAACATAACTCAATGTAGCATATCATGACGTGACATAGCATGACTTAGCATAACATAGTATGATGTGTCATAACATAACATAACATAACAATAGATATCATAACATATTATGTTATGATATAACATTGATCATGCGTTTAATTATTTTGTAAATGATATATAAAATGATTTAATTTGAGAAATAAAGTTTTCATACTATAGGTGAGAATCCTACTTACTTGGATTTGGAGATAAGCTGTTTTAGTATCTCATGAGTCCTACACTCTAGGAAGCGTCATCGAATATGGTCCTAGAGGGACCATGGATGGCTAGGAATGCTTCTTAGAGATTTTAAAATGCTGAAAATGTCATTTTGAACTCTGTTATCTAGTCTACCTCGCCTTTATCTACATATAGCTGGTACTTGACAATTTGTAATAAAGTGGAATCAGATTGAACTGGGGGCATTGTTGAGCTCAGAACATCGAAAGGAGTTGAGAAATGGTCATGGATAGCCAATTAGAGGTTGAGAAGGCAACTTTTTGATTTTCAATTTTTGGTCAACTATTGACCGGTGTTGATTAGGCTTCCTTGGCAACCAAGCTTAGGCCTACTACCCCAATTCAACCTTTCTAAGTCCAATGGTGCTATTGACTTTGGCCAATTCAGCCTCTAACATAGTAGATCTGGCTTCTCATTTTTGGAAAATCTAGCGGGTTTATTTTTTATCTTTTGTTGCCAAAGTGGCCAAGGGGTTTTGTCATCTGTTCCTCTTTGAGTGTTTTGCCTCCATTAATTTGAGGCTACATCATTGAATTTAGTAAAATCGTAGCTTCAAACAGTGGAGAACGGCAACGAGCTTGGATCTCTGATGTTGGGTAAGAAAAATGAAATTGGTGGGGGGATCTTAATCAACGTCAACCTCTAAGTCGTCTAGATCACCACAACGATGTGGCTTACTTTAGCATTCAGTGGTGTTCACTGGTTTCTGCCGTGCCATGGTAGATTGCTCAATTTTCATGTGGATTTTAATCCTCGGGCCTTTTTGAATCTTTTGGGATGGGTAATGGCAACTACCTCCTTGGATCAATTACCTCCTTCAAAAAGGTGTCATTCCAAAGTGGCATGTGGCACACAATGGTGGTGCACAGGCAGAGGTCTTCAGTAATGGTTGAGGTCAAACAATGCATGGATCTATTTCTCTTCATCATGGAAGTCATGCAAGAACAAAAATCACATTGATTAGATGTCAGACAGCAAAGATATCATGATCGAAGCTTTTAGGTTTTCCACAGCTTTGACCTGTTAGTGTGGGCTGCTATGGTAGAGTTGACATCAACACAGCACCTTTTAGACTTAGCTCATCGAGATCTATTCATTGATGCAGGAGGTGTCGAAATCCAACACCAAAATCTACATTGGAGGAGATCGATGGTGGAGGAGAAAGAGCGATGAGACAAAAGGTCAGAGAGAGACGAAAGTCAAATCTGTGTTGCATTTGGGTTGATCGAATTTTTGATTCATAAACTTTAGAGTTTCTGCGCATTTACATGTATTTTTAGAACTGTAACGTTCTTCGCTTTAAAAATAAATAAATCTTTCACTGTATTATCATTTTGCTAACATTTCTACATTGTCCTTAAATTCTTTTCATAAATCTATCTATATTTATTGGATTTCATGACTTGGTTCTAACATACTAAATCTTGACACTTTTGTCCTCAAAATTGGTAATAAATTATTTTCACCTTTTTTTCTCTTCTTAGAAAGGTAATATGCATTTAAGAGGTTTGATCAATTCTTAAAATTCAATTTTTTATCTTTAGATAACATTTTTACTAAAATAATCTTAAGCAAATTTTAAAATTTGAAACACTAAACTAATAATTAAAACTTACATCCCTCCTTGTATTCATCATATGTTTATATTTACCATATACTTTGAGTACAAGCATGCCAGTATTCTATAATTCCTCATTCTAATGAGAAGAGACTGAATTTCTCTTTTTTAAAAAAAATTCATCATCAAATAAATCAGCTCTCTCCATCTTATTCATATGTTTATATTCATATGTTTCCTTGCACCACTGAACATATAATCAACTTCTATTTCTATCATAAAATAGTGATCCTAAATTATAGAATTTTTTGTAAAATAAATTGACCATCTGTAAACCAATTTAATTCAATTTCTGAACTTGGCACAAATTCTGCTTTACGGTTATAACCTGAACTGCTTACAATAATAGGTCGTGATGGGTCTGTATCCAATCTATGGATACTTTTAAACTTTTATTAATCATAAAATGGATTTGGAACTAATTCTCTGTGATCTTGAGTTGCTTTAGAGGCTTGTACAATGCTTGTGACTCCATTAACAATTTTTTTATTGTTATTGTTATTGTTATCGTTATCATCTTCATCATCATCATCATCATCATCATGAACTTTATATAATCACTAACATTTATAAATAACTAATTGTGCACATATAGGATATTGTAATTTCTCAAAATCTAATAATTCTTATGGCTTAGAAAATTCTTATCATGCCTTGTAATTTTAATTAAAAACTGAGATTGATCTTGCATTCATGAACTTTATGATTATCATATTTGAATTATGGTGTCGAGCTGTTGATCATTATCGATCTAAATTTCTAACATCATGTAGGAATTTTGTATAATCACAATGAGTTGGAAATTTTTTAATCTATTAATCTCAATTTATATATTCAAATTGATAATCTTATAAAAGTCATTTCTTTAACCCACATGAGGTTATCAAATTATAAAACCTTAGCTTCGCATACAAAATAATTATCTTTAATTAATCAAGTGTGCTATCATAATATCATATTTCGCTATGTGTTTCATACAGGGAGCACATAAAATTGTGCATTCATGATATGATTTATCATTAAAGCCTTATTGTTATTAAGGCTTTCTAAATATGCATTAATTAAGAAAATTCATAATTATAAATCATGATTGAGTCGTAATTTAAATTTGTGAATTTTCCAAGCATTACAAAAAGTATCTAACTTTGAACTAAACCCTATGACATCTCATAACACTTGACAATACTATATATTATCGAATTAGACTAATCATAGAATCATGGAATTTAAGCTGTAATTCCACGAATCTTTACGGATAAATAAATTTTTGTATTTTCAAGAAACACTTAAATACTTAAATTCTTTCACAATGATTCTTCTCGTTATCTACTATCACGACTCACCGTTAAGCTACCTATTTGTTGACTCGTGGTTATTCTTAAACTTGCCCAACATGTATAGTATGACTAGACTTGTTGCACTACTATTATCATCATAATTCTTACATAGATTTACACTTACAAGCTCTAAACTGGCACTTTCTTATGAATTGAATGGTATAGTTATAGAAAAATTCTTAATTTATCATACTTATTAATTACAAAATTTTCCAGACATTACAAGATCATTTTCCCAAAGTTGAGCCACCACAGCAGATTAGGACTCGTCATCGTTTAGTCATTCTTTGATGTTGCAAAGAACTAGTTCGCGAGCACTAGAAGGCCGCAGGTCATCTTTATCAGATCAGGAGCGTCATCAGCAGACAATGCAACACCATGATGATCTCTCACTTTGACAAAGAGAGAAATAAGATAGAGGAAGAAAGAGAGGAGAAAATATCCTTATAGGACACAAAAAATATAATTTTAGGACAAAAATTATCCCACCAGCATATTTTTTTGTTATTTTTTTTTTTTTTTTTTGTAGTTGGACCAATGTTATGGTTGAGATATGCAAACAATTTGACATTGGAAGAAAAAAATTATCCTGATAAGACACAAAAAATATCTTGGTAGGACATGAAAATACCTTATTTGGATACGATAGGGTTCGACATTATACATATATATATATATCGTGGTAAGATAAATTTCCTGAAAGGATATGAAATGCTTGGACATTATATGCATCTATGTATATATTGTATTTGGTGTAGTGAAAACAAAAAAAAAAAAAAAAAAAGAAAATACAAGCAGTAGATCAATAAGTTGTAGCATTTGATTGTCATCATAAACCTTAGGATTAATTACAAAAATTTTCCCTAAGCTATAACCTTTGTAACACTTTGTCTCCAAAACTTCAAAACGTAACATATGTTGCCTATGAAGTATGAATTGTTATAAAAAATAGTCCTTTTGTTAGAATTTTAACAGTAAATTAACAAATAATTTTAAAATTGTGGGTATTTTGATAGTCCGAGTTATAAAAAATACAAATATAATAAAAAGAGCCTTTATTGATGATTAAAAACAAAAAAAAAATCAATTAAAAGCATACTACTATTCGGATCCCTTTTATTTTGTATATTGGAATCTTCTTAGAATTTTATTAACTTTTTTAACACTTAAAACGTATTTTAAAGTTTTAAACAGTATAAATACCAACAAAAACTTTAAAAATATGAAAGAGATTTGGTAATACTGTTAGGGTTTTTTTTCTCTTTTAAAATTTTATGTTATATTTTTTGTTGTATTGAATATATTTATGTTATATTTTTTTCATTTTACTAATATATATAATTTTTAAATTTTCAAAATACTTTTTGAGTGTAAAAAAATAAAATTTTGAAAAAAATTTTGGTATATCAAAAAAAATTCTAATGGTATAATATTCTAACTGATTTTTTTTGTAATCATTAATAAAAATTATTTTATTATAGCTTTAATTTTTATGGTTATTTTTATAACTAGAATTATTAAAATAGCCCCAACTTTATAATCATTTGTTAATTTTCTGTTAAAATTTTAACGGAAGGACTATTTTTATTAAGAGTTCATACTTGAGGAGAAACAAATGTTATGTTTTGAGGTTTTGGGGATAAAGTGTTAAAAAGGCTATAATTTAAGGGGATTTTTTGCAATTAATTCTAAACCTTAGTGAATCACACATGTAGTGATTACTGAAACCCATGCAGTAATAGCAATCCTTTGATGCAAAAGAATCACATATCCTTTTTTTCTTCTGCTGAACAAGAATCACATGTCCTTTATATAATTTGATTTCTTGTTTTTTTCTGATCGAAAAACAAAATCGATTTCCATTTTTAAAGAAAAAAAAATCAGATTGCTCCTTTGTCCCAAAGAGAAACCAAATATATTACAAGCCGCCCTTGTCGCATGTGATGAAATAGAAGGTTACTTTTACTTTACGATAGCGACAAATATTGTGTGGAGTACTAGTGAAGTATAATGGAGAAGGGCATATTCAATATCCCTTCATGCTTTCAATTAAAAAAAAAAAAAAAATCTCCATGTGCTTTCTCTTGTTCTAAGATTCTTTTTAAAGAGGTATTTTCATTCAAAAACAAAGTGATAGAGATATTGAGGTGAATAATTTAAGGATACAGGTCTCAACCCTCAACATAAGTTTTGAATGATATTGAAGGGAAAAAATATATGCCTTATTATGATAAAAAATACACCAAGTTCGAGCACAAATATGACTCTTTAAATAATACTATTATAAAAAAATTCTGGTCCATCGAAATCCAAAAACCCACAACACTAAGAAACAAATGTAGCGATACACAAACAGTCACATTGTTGGGAAAAAATCTGAATAGATCAATCACATAATTAAATAAAATCAGAAGATAAAAAAACTACTTCCATTATTGCAAAACAAAAATAGAATTACACCAGCAACAAATAATACATATATGGTGAGAAGAGATTCAACCAACTAGACCAAAAGTACTCAATCACATAATGCCACAATGGAATTTAATGACCGGAAAACCCAAAAATTAATAAGTATTATTAATTAAAGATTTTTCCATAATTATGTTGCTAAGTTCATAGGAAAATATAAGTCTGGAGCTTGTATGTTCCTATTTCGGTAAGAATTACGAGAAATGCTCATGAGAGAGCATGGAAATCTAAGAAAATGATTGACCTTAGACAAGTTAATATATTTTTAATAGTCCAACTAAAATTTCAGTCCAATAACTAAGTATTAGATTAATTATGTCTCGTAGAATTCAAGAATTTGAGACAAGGGTTTTCTCGGCCAAAAAAACAAAAAAGCCGAACACAACATGGAAATTCAGCTTAAATTTTCACAATTCTATAATTAGAGCGAATTTGATAATGCTCAATATCGTTATGCATGACAAGGATATTGTTACAAAAACAATTTAAGATTAGGAGGCCTTTCATCTTAAATTTAAAGATGAATAGAGTTCATCAGCAAGGAATCTTAAATCTAATATATTAGAATTTCAAGTATGAGTACTGCATTAAAAGTGCATAAATAGATACTTTAATGTAGTTAAAGCAAATTAGTAAGCTCTTATCTAATTTAGAGATTTTCTTTTTTAGTGAAATCAAGGAACTAATATTGTAAGCATTAACAACTTGTCTATATTAGTAATAGCTGAGAAAATCCTAAATTAAATAATGTAACTTACATATTTAAGTCCATGATTTTCCTAGATAATATCATGTTTAGGTTTTATGCCTAAAGGATTTATGGAATTGATATATATATATATATACATATATTCAAAAATTTGATAGTAAATTTTAAAGTTAAATTTATTAATTTTCGTGATTAAATAATTCGGTTGACAAATTCTTACCGCAATTTAAGGCGAAAAAAATTTCAATTTTACAAGAATTTTTAAGTGTAGTATGATTTTAGCAGTGTACCGAGAAACACTCTAATGCTCAACAAGTCTTTAATTGCCAATTAATTAAAAAATGAGTTACACAAGTAGCAATTTCAGTCGAAAAATGCTACCCAAGCTCAAAAATTGATATTGTTACAAAACTATATCATTACCTAGTCTAGAAGTAGAAAAATTCAAGCTTGGATTTGTACTAAGTCTAGAAATAGTTTTAACACTAAAAATAGTCTAATATCGATACACGATTATAGTATATATCAGTATCGGTTTATGTAGTGATTGGCATCTAACTAGAATTGAGTAGTGAGAATGGACCCGTTGAAACTAAAAATTTCCTGTCAACTAAGCTAGTCATTTCCTAGCAGTATAAATTTCATCTGTTTAGTAGGAATCTTTAAGGATAAGGCTAGATACATGAGATGACCACTTGATTAAACATGATGTGATGATATCCTTAGTGTTATTATGAAATACAAATCCCATCATTTTGGGCTTAATGAATGGTTCCACACTTAGGGAGGAACTAAGCAAAATTTTGTCCAAATAAGCATGATTTAGAGCCTAATTAAAATATAGTTAGGTGGAGAAATTAAATTAGAGTTTGTTCTATAAATTGTTGTACCTTCACTTAGTCACCATTTTTGCTTCATTTTCTCTTCTTATTCCTCTCCAAAAACTGGTTCTACACAAGGGTTTTCTCTCAAAAATTTTCTTCTATTTCCGCCATAAATCCTTAGCCAAAATCTAGAAGAGGAAGGAGTGGAAACTAGTCTCCTAGAGTCATTTCCAAGAATAAAATCATTAAGGGTAATTTCTAGATCTATCTTTTTCTTTATTTTCTTAGATAGAACAAAGTTTGGATTTTTATCTAGTTATTGTATGATTTACTGACTAAACTGAGAAGAAGAAGGAGGAGGTACGATCCTTTCTTAGAGTTTTTGTCATGAAAGATTTTTCAAGGTTAGAAAGTTCTAAACTTTTCCACTTCAATCTTTTAGTTAAATTAAAGTTTGTATTTTTACGACTTAGTTTATGTTTTAGTGAGAAAATAATTTGTAATAATCCCTATGTACATTGGTTAGTATGGTTTTGTATGTTTATTGTTGAAAAAAATTTAGGTAATGCACGTTTAGTCTTGGTTTTTACATGTTTAGTGTTGTGGAAAAATTTTTCACTAACTTTGATCACAAAAACAGAAGCCTTAAAATCTGATTTCAAACTTTTTCCAAAAACGAGACTTTTAGATTTAGACTTTTTTTTAAAAAAATCCTTGACTATGAAAAACACAAATTTAACTCTAAGTCAAGTTTACGAGCAGTTTTTCAAAACTATTCTTAGTTGTCCAAAAAATTCTTTTCCAAGGACAACTGCTGTTTTGGCCGATTCGGGTGTTTTTGGTTCAAAATTATAATTTTCACTAAACATGAAAGTTTTAGATTTTGACAAGATGGACAATTTTTGTGAAAAAATATTTTCAAAATCTATCTTTAGTATATAATTGTGGACAGTTTTGAAAAACTGTCCAATTTTTCATTCTTGCATGCTATTTTGAGGCTGAATTATAATTTTTGTCGACCACAAAACTTTTAATCTCAAAGAAGCAAAGAATTTTCATGAAGAGAAAAAGGGTAATTCTACTTCTATAATATAGTTTCGAACTGTTTGATGTGGCCGTCAGTTTTTATTGGTAAAAAAAGTAGTTTTTGATTTTAATGAAAACGGTGTCCAAAAAGTCCAAATTGTAATTTTCGCAAAACACAAAAGTTTTAGTTTTTAACGAAAAGAATAACTTTTATGAAGAAAATTTTATGAGAATCTGTCTCTAAGCTCAATTTTAAATTGGATAATTCAAAACGTTTAACTTTTTTATCAGTAAAGTATGAAAAAAATAGCTAAAAATTGGATATGCTAAAGACAGTGAACTGGATTTTAATAAACATGAAAGTTTTTGGACCTTGTAATTAAAACAAGAAACTTTCATTAAAAAAAATTGTCTTTAGCACAAAGTTTTATAGTAATTTTCAAAACTAACCAAAAAATACCTCTCAGTACTAGTTTTACAAATAAACGCTCATTTAGCAATAAAATTATATTCTATGACAAACAGAGAAATTATAACACTTGATAAATTACAAAATTCTATGATTTACTGTTTTACTAAATTCGGACACTATTTTTAAAATACAATTTGCAATTTGAAACTTTAAATTATATGGATATAGTTTTTACAAACTTTAATAGTTATCAAAAAAAACATTTGAATGGGTGTTATGAAAACATATGATAGACCCTTAGTATTACGATGTTAGACATGGGCCTAAACTCATATTAGTCCAAGAACCCACTCAGGACAAAGTTTTAACGATACCATGTATGAAACACCTTAGGAATATTTTTGGGCCTAATAGGTTTTGAACTAATTATGAGCTCAATAAATGAATTAAGAAAAAAGTTCTTTAGAATTTAGATTATGAACCATAAAGTTATGTAATTATTAAATAAGTTAATTGAAGTTATATGACTTAGTTAACCATAAGATAACTAAGGAAAACTAAAGGCAATTAAGGAAAACTAAAAGTATAAGGATTTAATTAATTAATCCTTGTAACGATATTTGCAATAGTTTGATAAAGAGATATACGATCTAATGAAATGATCATAATCCTTACAATCATGCTAAAATCAAAATAGCATAAGATAAATTATTCTTACACTCTTAATGGGTGTTTCTATACAGAATTTATTCCAATAGTGGATATGAAATTCTAGACAAATAGAGAAACCTACTTCAAGAAAAGAGATAAGTAAAAATCTCGCCTACAGTATGAATAGTTTTCAAATAAAATGTTTTTACATGATTTCTAAAATTATGAAATGTATGTTTTGTGTTATGCCCTACCATATTCTGTTAGGTCATATTTACTTAGTTTAGATATGTTATGTTTGTATCTTGTTATGATATGTGATGTATGTTGTACTAAAATATACTGTTTACTCACTTTTAGTTAAGTATGTTTCTGAATTTAGTATATTGTGCAATGTAGTGACATATCATACTATAGATAATAAGACAAGTGGAACTAATAAGACAAGAGTGTCATATCAACCTATCAACCTACGGTGAGGTTTCAGTTTAGTTCAATATAGTTTATGATCTCGATGCCGTTGGGACCTTGGGAACCTTAACTTCCTAGGGATCGCGAGTAGCCAGTACGATCCCCCACACCCAATTAGTAAGATAAGATAAGACTTAAATAATTAGGCATAAAAATAGTCAATAAGCAACATAAAATGATCATGCATATTTTATTAAATGATTTTTGAATTTTTTTGCGAGTTTAACTTCCCACGTACTGAGCGAAAGCTCATTTAATTATGTTTATGCTATAGGTAAGGAACCTATTAGCAATATTTGATGGGCAATGGCGAACAACGGATGGATGGTAGAGATGGGAAAAGATACCATTTATGCAAAAATGTATTTTCTGTGATATGTTTTATAAATTATGTATGTATGAATAATTAAGTAGTATTGCGAAAGTGTGTCCTAAAGACTGAGGTCCTAGTCATACGACCTCAGTTTATAATGGTTTAAGATTAAAAAAAAATATTGCAACTGAAAATGCAACAACTATACATAAATCTTCTAGTAAAAAATTATAACGATATTTAATTTTAGAAATGTTTCTAAAAGTTTTATTTTAAATTTAAGAAATGTACTAAAAGAATAATTTTTAAGAAATTATTATACTATTTTGAAAAGTAAGTTTTCACAAGTTATTGTTACAACAATTTTAAAAGAATACGTTTCAAGAAATCTTATATGTTTTAGATTCAACCAGAATAAAAAATTTGTTTTTTTAAATTATCCTGTAAATCTAAGTACCCTATCTTAAAATATGTTTAAGTTTCAAGATTATATAGTTAAGTAACAGCCATGCAGGTAGGATCATTACAAGAACAAAGTCATTCTCTTAAATATGCTGCCATGTTAGCTTGGGAGGACTACCCTCTATCACAAACACTTAATGAGGCAACAAGCCCTCCCTTAACCAGGACCAACCCCGAGGCTGCACCCTGAGCAGTACACTCACGAGCAATATCATGACATCATTTCAACCATCAGTGACCTGGCAATATGCACCAGCCACTTCCTATAGGTCGGTGACGAGAGAGCTGAATCCACGGCTTGTTATTTTGGTTCAGTTTCTGAGGCCCGCCCCACATATAAAGAGAGAGGTCGGGCCTAATATTTTTAGCCTACGAGCAAGTGGCCACACATGCATAGCTTTTTATTTTTTTCAATTATTAAATATATAGACAACATGTGGGTTGGCCTGACCTACATAGCTTATTAGGTTATGAGGTCAAGTTGGGACGTATGTTTCCTTTATCGATCTTGCCTGCCGCCTACGTCCTCAAACAAGCCTAGCCTGACCCATATTTCCCTCCCTACAACCGGCCAATATTTGCAAGACTAATACAAACTAAACCATAAAGGTGGTTGTAGGTATAACCTAATAGTAATATGACATATGACTCCATAATAAGGTGAAAAGTTCGAATCTTATACTCCAACTTCAAAAAAAAAAAAACTAGACCATACAATATATTATGACTTTAATAGTTGGATGGATATAAACAGTAATTTGAGACAACTTGATAGACCAAGTTTCGTTATTGGACTTCTCAAATTATATATCAAAACAAGATTTAGTCTATAATTGAGGGACTAATAATAAAATTAATTATTTCTCGTCTTATTTTTTTATGGGAAAAATAAATATCACATTTCATTTTTTTTTTTTTAAGAGAAACAAGAGAAAGTTTTATGGATGATTACATATACATGTTATGGTGCAAGACAATTCTTTGTGAAGACCCTAGCCTCGCCTAATTTATACATTAGTTGGCCAAGCAATATGATAAAAAAAAAATGAGACAAAATATCATCTCCGTTCTTGGACCAAAGAATTACAATGATAGATCCCTTTTTATTTTCCTCCAACATGCATCAAACATTAGTGTAATAAAGTAGTATTGGAATATGGATATTGGACTCAAATCCAATTGAATGAATCCGTAAAATCAGTTGTGACAATGAAGCCAAAATAAGCACGCAGCAATCCTATTGGTTAGGTCAACATCGCCACTCTCATTGTGTCTTCATGCTAAAAGTACTACAGCTTGGACATGGTTAAATGGACCTCTTTATAATGTGACTTTCCTAGCTGGCAACGACATCTTCGTTGTATATAATTACCTCATCTTCTTCTTCGCATCATTCGAAAGGTCCTGCCTACCTTTTCTGACTATGCTTATACGTAATGTCATATTGTAAATTCTCCATTTTCACGCTACTACTAATTTCAGGTTTTCCACCTTTTCATTGGACATCACACAGCTTGAGAAAAAGCTTTATATGAAAGAGGTTATTTTGAACATTCTTTGAAGTTTTTTTTTTTTTTTTTGGGGCTAAATAACCATTGTTTGCCGTTTGAACTATGATTGTTTTTATTAGATAGCTTATTTAGGGTTTAAAAAAGCCTCGTTATAATAACAAACCCAAAGGATTAAAAAAAACCTACTTAGGGAAACAAGAGCACTGCACGGTCTTCTACTGCCACATTCAAAAGTTCAATAAACTCAGATTACAGTGCTCACAGTACTTTTAGAAAAAATAAATAAATAATAAAAAGTTATCGTCATGAAATTTGTCATAGAATGCAATATACTTAAAGAGCTTCATGCCCTGTTTTTGAGCATAGTTATATAAAAAGAATACAAAACTGGCAGAATTTGATGCAAGTTTGATGGTTCAAAATAGAACCATATCGATAGAGTTTTTTTTTTTTTTTTTGCTTTTTTTTATGCTGATAACTTATTATCATACCTGGATTCACGGTTGACTGTGTGCTATAAATTCGCTTGAAGAGTTCCAAGTTTACTCAAAATTAAGTTTTTCATGTACTTATGAAGAGGTTCTAGAATTAAAAAAAAAATACAAGAAAAGAAAACGAAAAGGAGACACGAGTTGTAGTTCATCTAGAGAAAACAGACAGTAATTGATTCTTTTGTTGGATCCACAATCCCATTTGTAACAGGAGTATTCCGTGTGGATAATATCATACTTGAGAGCAATAATTATTGAATTGGAATTCTTGACATCAATCTTCCTCTAAGATCACAAAGGTTTTCAAAAAACTTTCGTCTAATATGCACATACAGATTTTTAAATTAAATATGTCAAATGTTTTCTTGTCTTGTTTTTGTAACACCTTGAAATTAATTAAGTGATATTAGTATGTCAAAGGATGAATTAGTGTACCATAATGAGTATTTTAAACTTAATTTATTCATTTTGTGAAATTTCTAAATTTCTGTTATTTTTTATTCATTTAATGATTTTTAAATACTCTTAATTATTTTTAATTGTTATTTGAAATTTGAAATAAAACAATTCGTTAAAATGTTTGTTTTACAAAACTGTGGGCAACACACAGTTTCTGTACAGTAAAACCGTCCATTTTTCCTCTATTTATTCTCACTCTCTTTTTCTCTTTCTCACTCTCACTCACACTCTCTCTCTCTCTCCTCTCTCTCACTCGCCCGTCTTTCTCTTCCTCACACTCTCTCTCGGTTTCTCACTCTCCCTCAATTTCCTCTCAAAATTCTTGAAGCAAAAATCAAACCCAAGCTTCGAGTTAGTGGATTGAAGGCTCGGGAACTAGATTTAGCGACCACAAAGGCGATTCGAGGCTTGAATTTGAGGTTAGTTTCTAAATTTCAAACCTTTTTCAATTTTTTAAATTTTCTTGCATTTTGAAATTTAAGTTTTTCTAAGCCTAGAAAACCTTAAATCTAGGTTAGAGGAACTTAGAATAACTAGAATATAAACTTTGTTTGATCAAAAGAGGATTTGAATCAAAATTTTTCATTTTCCTATAATTTTTCCCTATTTTCAGATTTTTCCCAAAATTTTTGTCTAAATCTTGTTTTAATGCATTAAAAAGTAATCAATTATGTTTTTTTTATCAACTATGATCATTATTCGTACCTGAGATTTGAGAAAACAGGTTGAAATTTGATATTTGGGTTCGAGAGGCAAAATTTTGTGCTTGGAAAATTTTAGAATTTTTTCACATCGGCAGGCCGAAGTTCATATTCGGCAGGCCAGATTTATGAGTTCGGCAGGCCAGATTCATACGACTGGCAGACCAAACCTAGAAAAGTTTGACCAACTGACCTTGATTTTTTGGCAGGCCAAATTGTGCAATTCGGCTGGCCGAAACAGAGGACTAGCATGGTGAAAATTTTGTAATTTTTCACCCATTTTCATCGTTTTGAACCCTAACTGAAATTTTGACTTTGTAAAATGATTTTATAAACTTAAATGGCACACTAGGACACCATGAGATGACTTAGTAACATAGAATATCTCACGCTAGATACTAATAGACCTAGTTTTCACTTAAGGTTATAAGTGGATCCATGGAGCTAACGATAGCGAATCGGGATTATGGTATGGGACACCGGCACAGGTATTGAGGTAGGACTTCTACCCCTTGTCTTTGGTAACCTGATTTTAAAATAATTTTGGCCTAAAAGGGATTTTTATCAAATGTTTTCAATAACTAATTAAAAGAGGATTTTTTTTATTGAATGTTTTTACAAACAGTAGATTGAGGTAGTTTTCATAATAAACCTCATAATGAATGTAAACGATTATATTTGGTAAAAAGAAATTTTTAATAATCATGGAAAGATATATATATATATATATTGGAGCATGATGCCATATCAGAGATTGGGTCATGTAGTGCGCGACCTTAGGGGCAGGTCCCGAAACCCAGTTGGGCCACTACGGTGGTGAAATATATATGATTTGCCTAGGAAAAGAAAATTGATATTCTTTTTGGTTGACACATTTAAACTATTTTGGTAAGATAAGCTTTTGTTAAATTTTCATCTATTTAATTATTTGTTCAAGTTCATTTTCTATATGTATTAATTTGGAATAATTAGATTTCTTTTGAAATAAAATGTTTTAAAAATATAGTCCTACTGAGCCTTTCGTACACATTTTATTTGTTTTAAAATATTTTCCCTCTATGTGGATATCAGCTTAGGATCAGAGAAGAGTTCGTTGACCAAACTTGCGACCAGTAGAAGATTTGGGTAGGTGGTAGTACAAATAATTCAAGGCATGTATAATCTTAACTTTCTCTTTTATTTTAAACTGTGATTGTAATTTGATATTGTCAATACTATGTGTGTGCGCAAGATATAGGTCAGTGAGACCCATTCTCGCCTCACCTTATATTTTTATCATTTTTATTATTTCCTTATTGCTTATTTTGTTATCCTTATTTGTTCAAATATTAATATTGTTCGCTTTAAATAAAAGGTTTAAAAATTTTTACATTTTTATAAATAAACTCCTTAATTCTTAAACCCATGTTTTAACTAAATTTTTATTTAATTAACTTAATTAAACTGTCATGTCACCTCCCGTACTCCGGGGGTTGACAGAATGGTATCAGAGCTCAAAGTTATGAACCTTGGGAATTGTGCACACATAGGTACGGCAATGAAATACCACCAACAGTCCAAATTTTGTTTTCAAAAGTGAGAGAATGGCACCTAGACGACGTTCGACAGCTGACGTCGAGTTTAGAAATGATGAGGGCATGATTAAGGCTATGTTTGTCGCATTCTGATAGATGGCAGCACGGGCAAGACCGAATGATTTCGAGGCTAGTTGTCGGTATATGTACTTTAAGGAATTTCGACGTGCATCTGTACCAACTTTTGACGAAACTGGGGACCCGTAAGTGGCAGAATATTGGCTAGATTCAATTGTGAAGCATTTGGATACTATTGGTGTGCCAGCGGAGTATCGCGTAGAATTTGCAGCATACAAGTTCGAAGGTGGTGCCAATACTTGGTGGAAGCAGGTGAAGCACCTAGAAAACAATGGTAACATCAGTTGAGATAGGTTTGAGGAGCTGTTCTATGATTGGTACTTTCTGTAGGGATACAAGGACCAAAAGGCAACAGAATTTTATAGGTTGCAGCAGAGTGATATGTCAGTTTGGGAATATGAAGCGAAGTTCATTGAGTTGGCCAGGTTTGCTCCCTCTACAGTGGCATCGAAACGTGAGAAGTGCATTAAATTCCAAGACGGACTTAAGGCTCCCATTCGACAACAGGTGGTTGCCCTACGACTCAGGAACTTCGAAGAACTTGTGTCATCAGTAATATCAGTAGAGAATGATTAAGCACAGTACTGTGAGAATCGAGCCAAGACGTCAGGAGGACCACAGAAGAGCGACAGAAGGAGAACCAATAGTCGATCAACTTCAGGAAAGAACAAACAGGGTGGCTTGAACAGCGGCAATAGCAGTTCATCCAGCAGCGGACGCAGCAAACCCTACAGCTTCCATTGCCATTATTGTCAGCAGCCGGGACACATCAAGAGGAATTGCCCGATTAGGAGTACTCGCCTAGGATTTCAGACCAGAGAAGGAATTAGTCATCAGCCCTAGCCTCAGACTTTACCTCAGCCTCAGCAGTACCTTCAGCTTCCGTTCCACCTATTCTCTCCTTAGCAACTGCTGTATTCAGCACAAGGACACCAACCGTAGAACTTTCAGTGTAACATCCCTCAGTATCAAACACCGAGTACAGCTAGTGTGCAGTCACCTTTATCACAATAGTATCAGCCAACTAACCCAGGATCTAGTGGTGTTGGTAGAGGTAAAGGAAAAGCGCCAGTGCAGGTTCACACAATGACATCAGGGAGTTTAGATGCCCAAACCAATAATGTGGTTATCGATGGTATGATTATGGTTTTCCAGTCTTTGGCACACGTATTATTTGATACTGGTGCTACTCATTCTCTCATTTCAAGCTTTTTTGTACATGCCTTGAGATTAGAGATAGAAGAGTTTGATGAACGCTTAGTTATAGCTTCACCCTTGGGATGAGTGTGTGTAAATAGTATTTGTAAAGCTTGTAAAATAAAGATTAGGGATGAGGTTTTGAAGAGTGATTTGATTGTAATCCCCATGAGATCGTATGATGTAATCTTAGGGATGGACTAATTGTCCAAGTATAATGCAATGGTCAACTGCCAACTTAGGAAAGTAACCCTAGTGTCTGATAGGGGGATGGCGATCACCTACCAGGGTGGTGTTGATCGGTTGATGAGTGAGCGTCTTATAAGGGCTTGTCTTAGAGGGTGGAAAAATGCAGCTTGCTTTGCCTTCCTTATGAACCTAGAAGGAGAGTCTAACGCCTTGAGAAGAAACACAGCAATCCTAGTGGTAGATGAATTTGAAGATGTTTTCCCCGACGAGTTACCAGGATCACCACCACAATCGAAAATCAAATTTGGTATTGAATTACTTCTAGGAACAGCACCGATTTTTGTAGCACCTTATCAGATGGCGCCGGCAGAAATGAAAGAACTCAGAAAGCAGCTTCAAGAGTTTGCCAATAAGGGATACATCCAAAATAGTATGTCACCATGGGGAGCACCGGCTTTGTTTGCAAAGAAGCATGATGGAACCCTTAGGTTATGCATAGATTATCGACAGCTAAATCGGGTCACGGTAAAAAATAAGTATCCTCTTCCTGGGATCGATGAATTGTTTGATCAGTTGGGAGATTTGTGGTACTTCTTAAAGATAGACTTGAGGCCAGGATATCATCAACTTAGAATTAAGGAAGAAGACATTCCCAAGATAGCTTTCAGGATCCGGTATGGACACTTTGAGTTTTTGGTAATGCCGTTTAGATTGACAAACGCTCCGACAGCCTTCATGGATTTGATGAACAGGATATTCAGGCCTTACTTGGATCAATTCATGATCGTGTTCATTGAAGACATCTTGGTTTATTCTAAAACTTGGGAGGAGCATGAGCAACATCTTAGAATCGTGCTTCAGACTCTGCGGGAGCATCAGTTGTATGCCAAGAAGGAAAAGTGTGAGTTTTGGTTGATAGAGGTCAAATTTCTAGGTCATGTCATCTCTGAGCATGGTATCTCAGTGGATCAGTCTAAGGTAGAAGCCATAGTGGAATGAGAACGGCCCAGGAATGTAGCAGAAATCCGTAGCTTCTTGGGACTTGCCGGGTATTATAGAAAATTTGTGAAAGACTTCTCAAAAATAGCAACACTGTTGACAAGACTAATCAGGAAGAATGTTAGGTTCAAGTGGGATGAAGAATGTGAGCTTGCTTTTCAAGAGTTGAAGAATCGTTGACCTCAGCTCTAGTATTGATCATTCCCAGTAGCGACGAGCCATACGAAATTTAAACAGATGCGTCCAGACGTGGACTTAGGTGTGTATTGATGCAACAAGGACGCATGGTAGCATATGGATCGAGACAACTATGACCTCACAAGCGAAATTATCCTACTCATGATTTGGAGCTCGCAGCAGTGATTCACGCGCTAAAGATCTGGAGATGTTATTTGTACGGGGTGACATTTTAGGCTTTCTCCAATCACAAGAGTTTGAGGTATTTGTTTACTTAGAGGATTTGAACTTAAGGCAGCAAAAATGGATGGAGTACATGGAGAATTATGATTTCATGCTGCAGTACCATCCTGGGAAAGCTAATGTAGTTGCAGATGCGCTCAGTCAGAAGTCTTCAGGGATACTTGCATGTTTGGCTCTTGAAGATTGGAAAAGAGACACAACAATGAGTGAATACAGGCTACAATATTGCAAAGACCACGATCGCATTTCGGTGTACCACATGGAGACGACCCCTGCTCTTGTTCAGATGGTAAAGCAGAATCAGTGGCAAGACTAGCATCTTCAGGGAATCTAGACGCGAATTCAGAATGAAGAGCAGTTTGAAGAATGGAGTGTATATACAGATGGATTGTTGTACTTTAGGAAACGTCTAGCAGTTCCAACAATCTTGAAAGTGACGAAGACCATAATGGATGAAGCCCATAAGTCTCAGTTCACTATTCACCCAAGAAGTACAAAGATGTACCGTGATCTTAAGAGGCAATATTGGTAGAGAGATATGAAGAAGGATATCTAGAAACATGTGGCCAAGTGTACGACTTGTCTTGAGGTGAAAGCCAAGCATTAGAAGCCAGCAGGTCAGCTTCAACCGCTTCCTATTATAGGGTGAAAATGGGAGCACATGACGATGGATTTTCTTACCGGATTGCCAAGGACAAAGCAACGGCATGATACGATTTGGGTCATGGTCGACAGATTGACGAAGTTAGCTCATTTCATTCCATTCAAGTCGACATGTTCGAGGAGGATTCTCAAGGAATTGTATCTACAGAACATAGTAAGATTGCACAAAGTTCCTTTGTCCATCACATCAGATAGAGACACCAGATTCAATGCTAAAAATTGGAGAAGCTTTCAAGAGGCTTTGGGTATAGATTTGAATTTCAGCACAGCGTTTCATCCTCAGACTGACGGGCAATCTGAGTAGGTTATTCAGATTCTTGAAGACATGTTATGTGCTTATGCATTAGACTTCGATGGAAATTGGAAGAAGTATTTGCATCTAGCGGAGTTCGCATATAACAACAACTATCAATCAAGTATTAGTATGGCACTATTTGAAGCACTATATGGATGACCGTGTCGATCATCGGTGTGTTGGACCAAACCGAAAGATAGAGTTATTCTTGGGCCAGATGAGATTTGTGATAGTAATGAGAAGGTTTCTGTGATTCGAGATCAACTAAAAACAGCTCAGAGTCGACAGAAGAGTTACACGGATAGAAAATGTCGACCCTTGGAATTCAAGGTAGGAGACTTTATACTCTTGAAGGTATCGCCTCGCAAGGGCATCACGTGATTTGGAGTAAGTGGTAAACTCACGCCAAGATATATTGGACCATTCGAAATTACTCAACGCGTGAGTGTGGTTGCTTATCGACTCAACCTTCCTCTAAAACTTTTGCATGTTCACGACGTATTCCATGTGTCGATGCTTAGAAAGTGTCCGCCTAAGTAGGATAAGATCGTTTCATTCTAGGACGTACAGATTTAGGAAGACACGATGTACAAAGAAGTGCCGATCCAAATCATCAATCGTAAAGTGATTAGCTTACGCCGTCGTGAGATTTTGTTAGTTAAGGTCGTGTGGCAGCATCACGGGGTTGATGAAGCCACTTGGGAGTCAGAGTTGGATATGCGGGAGTTGTATTCGCATTTGTTCTGTTTTTAAATTGATTTGTAAATTTCAAGAACAAAATTTCTTTTAGGGGTGGAGAGTTGTAACACCCTGAAATTAATTAAGTGATATTAGTATATCAAAGGATGGATTAGTGTGCCATAATGAGTATTTTGAACTTAATTTGATCACTTTGTGAAATTTCTAAATTTATGTTATTTTTTATTCATTTAATGATTTTTAATTACTCTTAATTATTTTTAATTGTTATTTAGAATTTGAAATAAAACAATTCGTCAAAATGTCTGCTGTACAAAACTGTAGGCAGCACACGGTTTTCGCACAATAAAATCGACCATTTCTCCTCTATTTATTCTCACTCTCTCTTTCTTTTTCACACTCTCACTCACACTCTCTCTCTCGCCTGTCTCTCTCTTCCTCACTCTTTCTCTCGGTTTCTTACTCTACCTCAATTTTCTCTCAAAATTTTTGAAGCAAAAATCAAACCCAAGCTTCGAGTTAGTGGATTGAAGGCTCAAAAATGAGATTTAGCGACCACAAACGTGATTCGAATCTTGAATTCAAGGTTAGTTTCTAAATTTCAAAACTTTTTCAATTTTTTAAATTTTCTTGCATTTTGAAATTTAAGCTTTTCTAAGCCTAGAAAACCTTCAGTCTAGGTTAGAGGAATTTAGAATAACTAGAATATAAACTTTGTTTGATCAAAAGAGGATTTAAATCAAAATTTTTCATTTTCCTCTAATTTTTCCCCATTTTTGGATTTTTCCCAAAATTTTTATTTAAATCTTGTTTTAATGCATTAAAAAGTAATCAATTATGTTTTTCTATCAACTATGATCATTATTCATCCTTGGGATTTGAGAAAACAGGTTGAAATTTGAGATTTGGGTTTAGGAGGTAAAATCCTGTGCCTCAAAAATTCTAGAATTTTTTCAGATCGGTAGGCCAAAGTCCATGTTCGGAAGGCCAGATTCATACGACCACCTAGCCGAACCTGAAAAAGTTCAACCGACCAGACTTTATTTTCCAACAGGTCAAATTGTGTAGTTCAGCCGGCCGAAACAGGGGACCGGCAAGCCGACCAGCATGGTGAAAATTTTGTAATTTTTCACTCTTTTTCACCATTTTGAACCCTGATTGAAATTTTGACTTTGTAAAATAATTTTATAAACCTAAATGGCACACTAGGACACCATGAGATGATTTAATAACATAGAATATCTCACGCTAGATACTAATAGACCTAGTTTTCACTTAAGGTTGTACGTGAATCTGTAGAGCTAACGTATAGCGGACAGGGATTACGGTGTGAAACACTAGCACGGGTATTGAGGTAGGACTTCTACCCCTTTTCTTTGGTAACCTGATTTTAAAATGATTTTGGCATAAAAGGGATTTTTATCAAATGTTTTCAATAACTAATTAAAAGAGGATTTTTTTTTTATTGAATGTTTTTACAAACAATAGAATGAGATAGTTTCATAACAAACCTCATAATGAATGTAAACGATTATATTCGATAAAAAGAGATTTTTAATAATCATGGAAAGATATATATATATATATATATATTAGGGCATAATGCCATATCAGAGATCGGGTCGTGTAGTACGCGACCTTGAGGGCAAGTCCCGAAACCCAACTAGGCCACTACAGTAGTGAAATATATATGGTTTGTCTAGGAAAAGAAAATTGATATTCTTTCTGGTCGACCCATTTAAACTATTTTGGTAAGATAAACTTTTGTTAAATTTTCATCTATTTAATTATTTGTTCAAGTTCGTTTTCTATATGTATTTATTTGGAATAATGAGATTTCTTTTGAAATAAAATATTTTAAAAATATAGTCCTACTGAGCCTTTCGCTCACATTTTATTTGTTTTAAAATCTTTTCCCTCTAGGTAGATATCAGCTTAGGATAGAAGAAGATTCTGTTGACCAGACTTGCGACCAGTAGAAGGTTTTGATAGGTTATAGTACAAATAATTTAAGGCATGTATAATCTTAACTTTCTCTTTTATTTTAGACTGTGGTTGTAATTTGATTTTGTCAGTACTATACGTGTGCACAAGATATGGGTCAGTGGGACCCATTCTCGCCTCGCATTATATTTTTATCATTTTTATTTTTTCCTTATTACTTATTTTGTTATCCTTATTTGTTCGAATATTATTATTGTTCGTTTTAAATAGAAGGTTTTAAAATTTTCACATTTTTATAAATAAACTCCTTAATTCTTAAACCTATGTTTTAACTAAATTTCTATTTAATTAATTTAATTAAACTGCTACGTCACCTCTCGTATTCCGGGACGTGACAGTTTTTTGACACATTAAACCATTGTTTTCATAAAATATTGCTAAATAGATATCGTCTAAGATTCAATGGATTAAAGTATTTAGCTCTTTGTTAAAATAATTAATTCGAACCAACAAATATTGTAAAACTTTTAGCAGTTACAATAAAAAAATAAAAAATTACTATAATATAATACTCTTACATATAATATTATTATAATATAATATTATCACATTTTATAGTTTTCAACCGTTTCGGTTCTAATTATAATTTCTAAAAGTCCTTGTAAAGAAGTGACGGTTCACCCTTTTAGTAAGCTTTGGAGCGGATGATTACGAAATATTCGTTTGGCACCATTATCTTCTTCCTGCTTTTTGTTTCCCCCGACGGAGTTGGCATTTGACATTATATGATATGCATTGTCCACACGTACCCTCGAAAAAGACAACCAGTTGTCTATCGATATTCAATCGCCTGAGTCGTATGAAAAATGGATTCCGGTGGAGTCGGGATACGAGAAAAAAAGTTGACCCAAACTAATTAAATGCTTGACAGGCACGTACCCCGGTAATTCTGATAATGACAAAACATTAATAACTAATTAATTCAATTCCAAGTTGTTTAATAAAATATATCTACCCGTCATGTACGTTTTTATACTATATTCGATTTGTCCATTTCATTTTATTATATATAATTATAACACACATATACATGTATATAAAATATGGAGGTGAAACTGACAGATATTATTTGGAAGAGGAGAGTTGGGATATGGATATTGGAATTAATTATTTGGACATTTCTCAATCCTGTATTTAGAGAAGGGAGTTGGGATACTTGAGAATTTTTGACCAAGAAATTTTTTTTTGGTAAAAACCATCAGGTATATAGACCCATCACTTAGAGGCACGAACCCACTGAAAGGATCCCCCAACTCCAGCAGGAGTATACCTGACTAATCCAGATTTAAGCTAGGTTAGACCCATACGGGGAAGCTCTCCCAACACCTGCTTCTCCATACATAAAACTCAAATTCGAGACCTTACTTAAAGGAGAAGAAGCTCCTTACCACCCAATCCCACAGGCTGTTGGTCTTGACAAAGAAAATTAAATTGACAATAATTTAAGCAAATACCATAGCATCATGAAAAATAGATGAAATAGGCCCTTTTTATTATTGGTTACTTAATTTTAATTATTCCTTAGATTATTTCACTTTTATTATGTTAATTTTGTTAACTTTGATTTCATGCAATTTAATTAAAATATCTTTAAAATTGTGATGTTTAGATAAAATTGGAAGTAGTTAAACCGTGATAGATTGTAAAACTTTGTAAACCAATCATTGTGGAAATCGACACTCTTACTCCCAACTTTATTACTTGCAACTACGTATAATTACACGTGACCAAACTTTTGGTGCCGTTGTCAGGGATTGAATTTACTTAGTTTTGTCACAAGTGTACATTATGTGCTTTGATTTTAATTTAGTCTTTTGTTTTTGCAATCCTTTAGCTTAATTATTTTGTTTGTTTACTTTGGCAATTAATGCGAAGAGTGAAAAGCCTTGAACTCTTGCCTTTGGATCCGAAAATTGAAGGAAGAGAAGAAGAAACAATAGTAGTCATGGCACAAACAGAGGAAAATCATCAATGGCCTCTACGTAATTACTTGACACCCGTTGTCACCGAAATCTATTTTAGGTTTTAGCGACAAGCAAGCAATGCTAACAATTTTTAGTTTTGAAGCCAGCCTTGATTAATACATTGTAGCAAAACCAATTTAAGGGATTGCCTCATGAGGATTCTAATGCCCATTTGACAATATTCTTGGAGATTTATGACACAATCAAGATGAATGAGATTATTCAAGACCAAATCCAACTTCGTTTATTATCGTTCTCTCTTCTTGATAAAGTAAGAAAGTTGTGGTTATCCTTGACACTGGGGAGTATCAGTACATGGAATAAACTACCTTAGAAATTCCTATCAAAGCTTATTCCTCCATCAAAGACTCAACAAATGAGAACTAACGTTGCTTAATTTCGTGAAACTGAATTTGAGCCTCTTTATGAAGCATGATAGCGATTCAAAGAGTTGATTCATAAATGCTCTCACCATGGTTATCATGATTGGTTTTTAATCCAACAATTCTACAATGGTTTGGGTGGTCAAACAAGAACTCTAGTTGATGCGGCGGTTGAAGGATCACTAATGTCAAAGATGGCCTAAGAAACTCAAGTACTCCTAGAGGACATGGCTTATAATAGCTATTCATAGCCTAATGAGAGGTCAATAACTAAGTAGGTGGTCAGGGTTCATGATGTGGATCTATGATTATAATTTAAGCTCAAATTTTGGCATTGTCTATCAACTCTACCAAAAGAGCTTTATTGTAATCAAGCATTGATTCTGCTACCTTAGCTAATTCCTCATTTTTGGGGGTTAAAGCAAACAAAGAAGAGGCTCAATTCATCAACAACTAGAACTTCAACTTCCGAAACAACCCTTTGCTAACTCATTACCATTTGGGCCTTCAAAATCATGATAACTTCTCATATGGCAACACAAGGAATGTCTTGCAATCTCCATCAGGATGTAAACACAATATGGCTAATAAGAAACTCTCTTTGGAAGACATGTTGGGTGCATTCATTCAACAAAAATGAGTAACAAATGGATAGTATGGGAGAGTCTATTAGTAATTTGAGCACAAATCTTGGCAACTTGGGGGCATCGGTGAAGAACATTGAAATAAAAGTTGGGCAACTAGCTCAAGCCTTCAACGACCAACAAGTTGGCAGGTTTCCTAGTAACATAAAGACAAATCCAAAGGAACATTGCAAGGCTATCATTCTTAGAAATAGCAAAGAAGTGCCAAAAACCAAGCCCTAAGAAAAGAATGCTACTTCTTCCTTATCCAAGCCATCATCAAGTCAAGAAGTTGAGCCACCAAAGGAAAGTAAGAAGCCAAGGTCAATTTCATTTTTGGATAATCCACCTATTCTCACTACACCACTTTCATTCCCTTAACTATTTCAAAAGAAGAAGTTGGGTTCCCAATGCCTAAGTTCCTCGACATTTTTAAGAAAATCCATATCAACTTCCCTTTCATAGATGTACTAGAATAAATGCTTAACTATGTCAAGTTCACTAAGGAGGTGATGTACAAAAAAATAGAGAGAGATTGGAAGACTATGAGCTTGTTAGTCTCATCGAGGAGTGTAGCAAAATTCTCCAACACAAGCTAACACAAAAGTTGAAGATATACAGGAAGCTTTACCATCCTATATGTTCTTAAAGATTCATTGTTTGAGAAGGCACTCTATGACTTTTAGGGCTAGTATTAATCTTATGCTCTTCTTGGCATTTCAAAAGTTGGGAATAGGGATCTTACAACTTGCCTATATGTCTCTTACTTATCCTAAAAGCATCATTGAAGATGTGTTAGTTAAGGTGGATAAATTTATTTATCCCTTGTCTTAGATGTAGGGGAGGATCGTGAGGTGCCTTTGATACTTAGGTGACCCTTTTTTGCCACCTAAAGAGCTCTTATTGTCATTTACTAAGGTGCTTTGACTCTTCATGTGAACAATGAAGAAGTGTGGTTCAACATTTACAACTTATTGAAGTTCTCAAATGAACCACAAACATGACATCAGATGGATATAACTAAGGAGTATGTCAAGGAGTTGATAGAAGAATCAATATCCTGTGACCCTTTAAAGCATCATTTTGCTAGACCTCCGAGCCATAAAGCATCATTTTGCTAGACCTCCGAGCCATGTGAGCGAAGTTATGGCCATGGAAGCAATTCTCTTGGAAAAAGTGGAGATTTTGGAAGCTACACCAACAAAAGAAGACCCTTTCAAATATGTGGAGCCCACTCATTCTTAAGCTGGTAAGAATTGAAACCATTGACTGAACATCTCCGCTATGCCTTTTTCGGAGAAACTTTTACTTTTCCAGCGATTAATTCTACATCTTTGACTCAAGAAGAGGAAGCATGACTACTTTATATCTTAAGGAAGTACAAGTCCTCCTTGGGATGGTCCATCTTTGACATCAAGGGAATAAGCCCCATAATTTGTATACACAAGATTCCCATGGATGAAGATTACAAGCCAATGGTGGAACACCAATGACAGCTTAATTCAATGATGAAATTGGTAGTTAGAGCCTATGTTCTTAAATTGTTAAATGTCGGTATCCTTTATGCCATCTCTTATAGTTTGTGGGTAAGTCCCATACAAATAGTACCAAAGAAAGGGGGTATGACAGTTGAGAAGAGTAAGGATAATAAGTTGATCCTGCTAGGACAGCCGTCAGTTGATAAATGTTCATAGACTATCAAAAGTTGAATAAAGCCATGAGAAGGATCATTTCCTACTTCTTTTTCTAGATCAAATGCTAGACCATGTAGCCAGCTACTCTCATTATTGCTTCCTTGATGGATATTTGGGACGATTAAATTCCCATCACACTCGAGGATTAAGAGATGACCACTTTCACTTGCCCACATAATACTTTTGCTATTCGAAGAATGAATTTTGGATTGTGCAATGCTCCCTCTAGTTTACAAAGGTGTATGATGGCTATCTTTTCAAAGATGATCGAAGAAATCATGAAGGTATTTATGGATAATTTTTTTGGTTTTTGGGTCCTCTTTTGATCATTGTCTACACAATCCCTCCCTTATGTTGCAACATTGTAAAGAAAAGAACTTAGTGCTTAATTGAGAAAAAATGTCACTTCATGGCATGAGAGGGAATTGTCTTGGATCATAGGATCTCTTTTAAGGGCATTAAAATGGACCAAGAAAAGATTTTGGTCATTGAAAAACTCCTTCAACCAACAATGTCAAGAGAATCCAGAGTTTTCTTAGGCATGTTGGTTTCTACCGACTATTCATCAAAGATTTTTCCAAGATTATGAAGCCTTTTTGCAATCTCTTAGAGAAAGGCATCTTATTCAACTTCGATAAAGAATGTCTAAAGGCCTTTAAACTCATCAAGGAGAAATTGATATCGACACTAATCATGATGGCAATTAATTTGAGTGACCCCATCGAGATTATATGTGACATGAGTGATTTCTTGGTTGGTGCAATTCTTAGCCAAAGACAAGATAAGATCTTCCAAGAAATTTACTATACAAGTTGCACTCTTAATGACACATAACAAAACTACACTATCGAGAAAGAGATGTTGGCAAGTAGTGTATGCTAGTGATAAATTATGAATCTACATCATTTGTTCTAAGGTGATTGTTTTTACTACTCATGCCGTTATTCATTACCTCTTTGCCAAAAAGGATGCCAAGCCTCGATTGCTTCGCTAGATTGTCTTGCTTCAAGAGTTTGACATGGAGTTTCAAGATAAGAAAGGTAGCAAGAATGTGGTAGCCAACCATTTCTCTTAGCTTGAACATGAGCTAGGAATTGGTGACACTCACATCTCAAAAGAACTTCTAGATAAATAACTCATTGATGTTAAGGCTCGATTACTATGATACGGATTATGTCAACTAACTTGCTTGTAATGTATAGCTCTACATCTCTCCTATCACCAAAAAAAGAAATTCTTGCATGATGTTAAAAGCTATTTTTGGGGATGATCCTCTCTTGCTCAAGAGGCATCAAGATCAAGTTTTGCGGAGGTGCATTCTGGAAGAGGAAGTTCATGACATTCTTCACAGTGTCACTCTTCACCTTATGCAGGACATTTCAGGGCAACTCAAATGGTAGCATAGGTTTTCCAATCCAGGTTTCGTTGACCAACTCTCTTCTAGGATGACTATAATTTTGCCATGTCTTTCGATCGATATAAAAGGACCAGGACTATTTCAAAGCATCATGAAATGCATCTTAATGTGATCGTTGAAGTTGAAATCTTTGATATTTTAGGGATCAATTTCATAGGACCCTTCCTTCCATCATGTGGCCAAATTTATAATTTGTTACTACTGGACTATGTTTCCAAATGGATTAAAGTAGTGGCCACGCCAAAAAATTTATGCTAAGGTGGTGTTGAAGTTCTCCAAAAGAACATTTTTACTCGCTTCGACACTTTTCAAGCAACAATTAGTGATGAAGAAAGCCACTTTTGTGGCAAGGTGTTTTCACTCCTTATGCAAAAGAACATTTTCACTCAATTTGGCTCTTTTAGCAAAATATGGTATTATACACAAAGTTGCTCTTACTTATCACCCTCAAACGAATGGGCAAGCCAAAGTCTCCAATCGAAAGGTGAAGTAAATTCTTGAGAAGACATGTTGCAGAAAATTGCACAATGCAAGTGCACGTTATTGTTGTAACAAGTAATAGAGAGTGAGTTGAATATCGTTGCTGTAAGGACTATTTGTCTACTAAGTACCGAAATTATATTCTCTAATTTTATTTGACAAATCAAAAAAATAAATAAATGATATTGAGAAAATAAAATAAAACTAAAAGTAAACAAGAAGGAAATTCAATAAACTAATGACCTAGGGTTTCTGATTTTATCATAAATAATTCATTTTAATTATTCTATATTCTCAAATTATTCTCCTAGTTGATAGTTGAAAATCCCCAAATTATTTAATGCTCCCTTCCGAGTTATACAAAAAGATCCCCTTAATTGCTAACCCACTATATTCCTATGTAAATTACAACAATCAAAAAGTCATTAAGTATTTAACACTTTTCTTATTTACGTATCTATGAAAATCTTGGGAATACTTTTTTTTAAATACATTAATATAACACACATACATATTCAAACCTCTTTTCGTAATTATGTATACATAAACTAACTCTCTTTTTTGCAATATCATATACTTAACATACCCAAAAGTGGTTTTGCCTTACTAAACCATACCATATTTTTACAAACAACATGTTCCAAAATAACTCAATATATATAGCAAACGGAAACATAACCATGGCAGTATCCATACCCTACTCTACACATCGCTCATATCCCATCGCCCACCCATCAATACGATCATTCTGACCTCTTAGTGAAAATTCCTACAGCATGAAACAACTAGGTGAGCTTGTGCTCAGTAAGTCCAAATATAGCCCACGTGCACCATATGCTAATATGCAAGATCCATTTATGCTTTCTTATAAACATTTTTTATTCTTATCAAATCTTTGTCTTTAACTAAGGCCCATGTGTTCGTACCATATGCCCATATAGGTCTTCGTAGCATCGAGACCATAACATAACTTTGACATTAAACTTTCATTTGCATCGGGAGTTGGTACGACATTTTTCTTACTTTTGGTGATTCATTTACCAATCCAGTTATTATGGTTAACATACCATGCATGTCAAAATATGTACATTCTAAGTGCAAAACATATACACCTTTTTAGTTGTGTAACACACATATATATTCACATAAGTATTCTATACCCTTAAACCTGCTATTTCATATTGTAGGTGGATTTGAAACTTACTTGTTTACATTGCTATAAGGTCTGTCTTTGGGTTCCTTCGTTATCTGTCTAGTGACCTATTTAGTGAATTATATCGTTATTAGCCAAATTGTCACTATTTAGCTACAGTTGGTACGTATACTTATCGAATACTTATTCAAATTACTATTTCGATTATTTAAAGTTCAACCATCCTTTCATTCCCTTCTATCTTATTGTTCCTAACATAAAGGGAAAAATTCTTATTAAAGTCATTTTTCTTTATCTTGGATGCTTCGGGGTCCATTCTGGTCATTTTATGAAAAATGACATCTTTGCCCTCGATGGGCCACTTTAAGTTCCTAAGCCCAATTGGCTAATACAACACAGAATGTCATTTATTCATGTAGAGACAAATATTCAGGACATCGGATCAGTTATTTGCAATAAAAGTCCAAGTTTAACAAAACTTTTTGATTTTACCCCTCATTTGAAAATTTTGATGATTTTGTCCCCGGGATCAAAAATAATCTTTTTAAACCATTAGCCTCCATTTTTCAAGGGGATTAAATTTTCTCAACGTACCATACCTAAATTCCTTTAGTAAAAAGACCTTTTTGCCCCTTAAATTTTTTTTTCCAATTTTAACAAATTTTATAAAATTCATAACTCACAAACGAAGGCGATTTTTGACGAACCATTTGTGATTTCTAACAGTTTCGTCAAGATCTATAACTTTTATGTTTTAATTTTTCTAAAAGTCCTACTTACAAGGGAGTTTTTGGCCTTTTTTTATTCTACCAAGAATAAGAATTTTTTTTAATTTAGTCCCTAGGGTAATTTTTGTGAAAATTTGCTTTAAGATAGCATTCAAACCACTGTTTATACAGATTCAAGACCGTCTCAGACCATTTTCATGCTAGATCGCAACTCTTTTTAAAACCAAATTTCAAAGTTTACAAAATTATCTATTTTTACACCAAATGACAATTTTCACCTTTAAACCATAATTTCAACAACACAACCACATCATAAACCATATACTCAAGGACTCAAACCATAAACTTGCTTAATGATCATATGCCTTTTGAAACAATCAAAACCAAAACAAACCATTTAAACTTCAAAGTTTTGAAATTGAACTTACCAAGGGAAAATAAGTGATCCTAGGCTTTCCAAGGGCTTTGTTGCAATTTTCCTAGGCATGTTTAATTCCTCCCACCCGGGGGGGGGGGGGGGGGGGGGGGGGGGGGGGGGGGGGGGG
>CAMOHE010058036.1:41229-115540 GCA_946598075.1 Artocarpus hirsutus
CCCCCCCCCCCCCCCCCCCCCCCCCCCCCCCCCCCCCCCCCCCCCCCCCCCCCCCCCCCCCCCCCCCCCCCCCCCCCCCCCCCCCCCCCCCCCCCCCCCCCCCCCCCCCCCCCCCCCCCCCCCCCCCCCCCCCCCCCCCCCCCCCCCCCCCTTAAACCAAGAAAACCCTAAGAAAACTTGAGAAAAGTTTGGATTTTTACCTTAAAAGTTGATGAAATCTTTTAAACCTTGACTTTTGAAACTTTGTTGGGGCAATTTTGCAAAGATTTGGGCTTGAAAAATTTTTGAAGGAGAGCTCCTATGGCTGCCGAGTAGGGTGGAAGGAGAAAATGGAAAAATTTTGATGCTTTAAGTCTTAATTAAAGACTTATCCTTGATTTCTTTTAATGGTGAGTCACCCCTTGGTAATTACGTAGGTGTTGGGTGGCTAGATATGATTGGGTCACATTTTATGATGTAGTGGCCCAATCAAAACTCATTGGGTGTCCACTTGGTGGGCCCCCAAAACTCTACACAGTGTAATTTTTCATCGCATAATATTTTTCTTATATTGTTGGGGTAAATTGGTAAAAATTGTATGCTTAGATAGTATAAAATACCCTACTTAGTCTTTGGTTCACTTTTGGAACCCAAACACAATATATCTTAAATCTGTGTTTTTACCTTAGCAATATACTTACACTGCATCAAACCCCTTTTACACTGTTTAGGGTCTTGGCATGTTTTTCTATCTTATCTATGCCTTAATCATCTATTAATTTATATCACAAGACTATAATTAGTTGTGATATAAAATTCATTTTATGGATATTATTTACAAATTTTTGAGCATTTAAGTTCACAAAATCTGCATTTGGCAATATCCAACATTGTATCAAGTTTATAATGAAATTCCCTAATAACATTGTTTATTATATATTCTCGCAATTTTTACAAAAACAAAATATGATTTATAAGGGTAAATTCATTAATTAAATCTAGTTAAATATTGGATTTTATATAATGAATTTTCCTTAGTCATTACTTTAAGTTTTGTGGATATTTATGTAGCGACTACATAAACTACACAAGTATATTCGTATCTCATATGCAATCTATGGCATTCAACATAATGATCAAAAAACGTAAATATCATTCGGTTTCATTATGAATTAACAAATCATCTAATTAGTGGTCAATTAATTAGAAGCATTAGGAACAATGAAGAACACTTAACTAGAGAAAATATTTCATTACTAAATTGAAAGAAAAATCAAAACACATAATTAAGCTAAATCAAAGCTCTAGAAACACAAATCAAGGGTTCAACATTATAAATAATAAAAATAAGAAGATAAGAAAATTGGAAAGAAAAATTCATGTAAAGGTGTCACAAGTCTCCAAGCTTGACTCTCTAATCTTCGATCTTCTCTTCTTGGTCTTCAAAATAATTTCTCCCTTGAATCCTAAACCTAAAAATAAAAATAACACCTAAACTAAATTTACTTAAATATTTCTTCCTAGCTCTCGATAATGGGTGATTAGGCCTCTTCTAAAAAAACTTAAAAAGATCTTATTTGTAGCCTTGAACAAATAGGGTGATTTTTAAAATTTTAGAATTTTTGAACTCCTTGAATTAAGATCTCGCACCACGATGCCCTTTTTGGGTGCCAGAGCACTAATTCCTCAGGTTGATGTACTCAGAATATGTGCAAAGATGGCTGAGTCTATTTAATTCCCTTCGTTCTATTACCCACGCCAGCAATCAAGAAAAAAATAACCTAAATTAGCAATCTAACATGCGTTCCACATGTCTACATGCTAGTGGGCGCTCAAAAGAGATAGGGACCACAAAGGCACGTAGCGGATATGGCTGGAAAAAAAAGAGGGTGCACAGAAATAGTTATGAGACTCGAACTACAAGAACCAGCACACCTGGTTAATCCACTAAGCATTGGGGCCCTGCTATCCTTCACTCGTGTGTTGTTGAGCATGAGGTGCACTTGTGATCTAAGGCTCTAAAGATGGCGATCCGACTGTTGACGATGGGTGTTTGTCCTGCTAAGCTTGTTGTTCTTGTTTAGGCATATTTCAATTCAAGCCCTATTGCCCTCCAAATTAGTTCCAATTACCATTTTGTCTACTTTCCTATATAATTAAGGGAAGATAATAATTAAAGAGGAAACTAAATAAAAAATAAAATTCAATTAAACTAAAATAAAAAACAACTAAAAAGAAACAAAAATACCTAAAAACTCATAAAACATTAAGTTAACAATATCCAAATTACCAGTATAAAAGAAGCTTATCAAGACGATGCATACCAACTGAAAGGATTGGGCTCAAAAACTTGATGATGCAATGTGGGCATATTGCATGCCCTTCAAAACATATCTCGAAATGTCCCCTTATCGATTGGATTTTGAAAAGACCTGTCATCTTTTAGTCAAACTAAAGCACCGATCCTTTTGGACAATCAAGAATCTAATTTTGATTTGAAAGCTTTAGATGAGCAAAGGATCTTGTAGCTCAATGAGCTTGAAGAATTCAGAGATGAAGCCTCTAAGAGTGCAAAGCTTTACAAGGAGAAGAAAAAGCGGTAGCATGACCAACATATTTTGAGATGAGAGTTTAAACTAGATCAACAACTTTTACTCTTTAATTCTAGATTGTAACTTTTCTCAGGCAAGTTGAGATAAAGATAGGACCATTCATTGTCAAGAATGTTTTCCGTTTTGGTTCCATAGATGTGGAAGGTGATGATGATTGAGTCTTCTAAGTTAATGGATAAAGGTTCAAACATTACTTAGAAGCGGAAGCAAAAATGGTGCATTGTATCTTCCTTGTTGACCCAAAGTGACCAAACTTAGCAATGTAAAGCTAACGACTTTCAACAAAGTGCCTCTTAGGAGGAAACCCATGCGTTTCTAAAGCTATCCCTTTTTCTTATTTTATTTTATTTTATTTTGTATTGTTTACTTAGTTCTTTAATCATGTTCCTTAATTTCACTTTTCTTACATGCATTCAAAATATATATATATTAAAATAAATTAGAATTTATTTGTCCTTTAATTTATTTTAGGTGTTTTTGGAGCAACAATCAACATTGTGGCACCCCGGTGCCATTTGTTTAAGCTGTAACGTGAGTTTAAGCATTAAAAAAAGAGAGATATGGGATTAGTGTGTTGGCACTCCAGTACTACCCAAGACATGTAGTCATGCAATGGATTAGAGCACTAATGCTGGAGCACTGCTCCAGCCTTGTGACCTTGCATGCTTTGAGCCAGACTCCCCATTTGATAAGTCATGTGCCTGCGCAGTTCAAAGGGCGTAGCCTTATGGAGTACCAGAATGCTCACTTGGCTACACCATTCAAGTCTCACGATTACAGGAGACGACACCTTTAGAATTTCCTAACTCAAGGACTATGCAGTCATGCGGTTATAAATGCATAGGGGCACGAGCTGGCTTCACCTTGTAAACTCGAGAGTTTTGGCCACTTTCATTCCATCTATTCTAGACAAACACTTCTTCTTGTTCTCTCCCTTTCCTCAAAATTTTACCTAAATTTGCCCAAACATCCCCAATTCTTCTCTCTACAAACTTCAGTCACTTAATCAACATCCTCCAATCCACTTCAAACCTCTATCACAACATTCTCAACTTTATCAATCACTTTCTCCAAGGGAATTCAAGGCTCCTTCTCAACATCCTTTAAAAGTACAACTTTGTGAGATTTTACTCTTTGTCACTGCAAGTAAGTGTAAATTCAAGCCTTCTCCTTATTATTTAGTGTTTCTTTGAGATTGAGGATTGTGGAACATTGATGGATTGATATAAAGCTCGAGGATTTCCTTGGTGTCAATTATATTGGGTTTAAGGATTTCTTTATTGTTTTTTGGATCAAGAATTGTGACTATTGTTTGCATTGAGGTTGTTAGGATTTCTATAGCTTGTTGAATTAAAGAGGAATTTTATGGTCGAATGGTGAGTAATTGTTAATGAACTTCCATTTTTTTGCACCAAGTGTTTGATAGAAAGTATGTGAGTAAGAAACTTGTTAGAAGGAAGTATATTTAGAGGTCTTCAAGTTGGTTTTATTTTCTTGATGAGATTACTTGGTTTGGATTGTGTTGGTTACGTTAGAAGCTTGGTGAAAACTTGAAAATTCTTAAATAAAATGGCTTCAAAGCATTCACGAGCATCCTTCTCAACCCAAGCTTTCAAAGCCAATATTTGTGTATCGGGAAAGGCTTATGCTTGGTATAGAGGGCCGATAAAGAAAAAGGTCCCACTTTCGACACACGACATTGGATTGTATACTAATCCTCATTATTTGCAACACTTTATACAAGCCATCCAAGAGTGGAAATGGCAGAGATTTGTTCAACCTCCAAAGGGTGTTGTTCTCCCAATCGTGTGTGAATTTTATGCCAATGCCTAAAAGCACTATGATTGTAGCACTACTATTAGAGGTCATGTAGTTAACTTTAGTAAAAAGGTGATTAATGACTACTAAACCTTCCGATGTGGGACAATAATGATGAGTACCAGATCCATGCTACAACAAAGTTCTTGAGACATTAAGCAATCCAAGGACTCAATGGGCAATGAACAAAAAATATAGGCTTGTTTTCCCTACAATATCTTAAAAGAGGATTTAAAGGAGCAATTCCACTTCATTGTCAGGAAGCTGTACCCAATGACACACTTCATATAGATGAATCAGGGGAAGGACCTTTTTGTTTTTCTGTTCACAGAGGCTTCCCCATTAACGTGGGGAGTGTCATTTGCAAACTCATCCTCCATTCGAAGGAGAATGAAGGGTCAAGTTTATTCTTTCCATCTTTGATTACCAAATTTTGTTGTCGTGCTAGTGTTCATCCAGGCAATAGAAAGGAGACTTTTGCCTACAACATGGCCTCCAACCTCCAATAGCATACTTCCCATCACCTACCTAAGAGGAAGGAAGTCTCAAGAAGGCCCATCCTTAAGAAAAACTCTAATGGACCAATCTTTAGAGTCCAATATAAAGATGGAAGATCAATTAAATCTCCTTCAGGCTTCCTAGCAGCAGAAAAACAAGATGGTTTATGGAGATTGGAAGTGGGGAGGCAAGAAGCTTGCATATATGGTCACTAGTTTTTACACTTTAGAACAAATGTTCCAATTTTAGTGTGGCCTCGACCCTAATAACTTTCCAGCTAACTTTTTGAGAATGCTGGTTTACCCATCCCACCTTCTAAACCTGGTTTATCCATGGCAATCCCCATGAAAAGCAGACAAGGCAGAATGTGGTGGAAAATATCAAGAAAAGAAGGAGCAGTGTAACACCCCTATATGGGGGCTAATAGTTTGTAATGAATTAAAATAAAAATCAGAAATAAAAGTAAAACTTCAAAAATAAGGTTACCCAGGACTTAAATGAAAACTCTCAAATCAAAAATAAAAATATAAACAACAATTAAACCATAGTTTAATGTTGCATCTTAAATTTAATAATATAAAACTATCGTCATCATTTTTTCAACCCTCAGCACATCTTAATATAGTCGCAAAAAGCAACAATCGATGCTTTCATTATCATGAAGAACATTCTTTACAATTGAAGCAATGCCAACATATTATAGCTACATAACTTTCTCAGCTATTTTTCTCATAGTCACCTCACACTTAGGGAGTCCCGAAAAGATGAAAATATAAAGGAATGAGTGACAATATGCTTAAAAGGGAAAACCATTACTTACCTTTAGGTTTTTATCCTTGCCATATTACAACTTGAATGGTTAGTTAGTTCTCATCATTATTCATCAATTTTATCATGTTCAATTTTAGTGGATATCTTATGATTATTCTTATCAAGTTCTATACATATATATATACATGTATTTATTCAGGATTCAATTATACTCATCTAAATCCACTATGCAATAGAATATCATATCACTCAACTCAACAAAACCCAAATGGGTGCACTTGATCACCCTCCAAACATTCCAAGGGTGTTTTGATGAGGGGACATCAAGCCCCGAGTCCTCACCAAGTCGATTCCTGTACAATATGTTCTGAAACTTTCAACCCAAGGGAGTGTCATCACCTCCCCCTATTTTACCTTTTAAGGTATTCATGTCCAAGGATGTAACCGTCGCCCTCTTCACGTCTCATTATTCCTTTATATTAAATCATTATTTATAGAGTCAGTTTTTCAAACCATGCTTCTCAATTTACAACATGTGTCAAATCATTATATTCCTCGTTGTGCAATATAGGACGAGTTCTACATCATCATATTATAGATATAATCATATGCATTCAAAATACCATATACATATCTTGCAACATAAAACAACCAAATTTTAATTTATCAAAACCTCACAAAAGATGAGTGATAGAATCCCTACCTCTTTACAAATATCCACTAACAATTCCCAACTTACACTATTCACCACGTAAGCTCCAAGTATGCTGTTGTCCTAAAATGTATAAAATTACCATACTTTCACTTAAATTCTAATTTTTAATTATGTCAATTTATTATTTATTTTCATTAAATCTTTTTTTTGAAAAATAACATGTCGTTTCCCCTTTATAGGAAAAATGACATAAAATTTGAAAAAAATGCACATATGGGTTCTTGATTGTTCTTTACCCATTCTCAATCAAAATTCAGGTTTGTAACATGTTTCTAAGCTTAAAAATGATGTATAAGCATTCACAAACATCAAAAACACATTTCTCACAAATTTTCAAACCAAAATACAACTTAAAATCAAAGTTAAAGTTTTAGAAATCTAACCTTAAAACTTAGCTCAAAACTATGATTTGATCATGAAAACGTTTAAGTCCCCTTGACCTTTGAGTTGTGAGAAATTGTTTGTGGAGATTTTGTGAAAGGACAGCTTAAGGTTTCACCATGGAAGAGGCAATGAAGAAGAAGAGAAAGAAGAAAAAAAGGGAAGAAAAGAAATAAAAGAGAGATGTAGAGACAAAAAGAAAGAGAGACATGAGGGAAAGAGAGAAAAAGTGAGAATTTATCTGAATGGAGGGGAGATGATTGAAGGAAGCAGGTGAATGAGTGAGTGATATTTCTCTCTTTGGGAGACTTTAGCACATTTAATGCCAAAGTGGCATTTTTTGTAATTTATTAAAAGTTCTAAGGGCGTTTCGGTAGATATATTAAATAACTATAGAAAAATTTTTGAAAATTTAAAAATAGGTAGAAATAAATATTGTGAAATAGATTTTAAATGAAACATAATTTAATTGGTACACTAATAATTAATTTAATTACTATAATACCCGTTAGGAAAATAACGGATGTTACAAACAAAAGGCAACAACATAGAACATAAAGAAAGAGATGAATAGGCAATAACTCACTATCTATAACTCACTATCTAGCCTCTGAAGGAAGTTTTTTTTATCCCTTATGTTTTTATTGCAACATTGAGGATAATGTTTGACTTAAGTTTAGGGGAAAGATTTACTTTTCTACAATTTATTTCTTGCTCCGTTCTTGTTTGTTTTTCCTTTGTGCCATTTTCTTGTGTTTTTATTTTTGTTTCACTATTTAGTTTTATTGCTTAGTTTGTTATCTTTATTTGTTATTCTTTTTGGCTTTTGTTTTGTTTTTCTTTAATTTTCTAGTCTTTTTATTTTTTTATTTTTTTGTTTTGTTTTGAATTATAAAAGAAAAATATATATCTATATATTGAGATAATCAATAAAAAAGTTGAAAATGAAAAGAAACCAAAAAAGCTTTTTTGTAAATTGTGAGTTGTGTTTTGTAGTAAACAAAATCCAAAGATAGGTAACTGATGGATTTGAAAATGGCTATTTGAATATGACATGCATAATAATGTTTGTGTGCTTGGTTCTTGTGTTAATTTGTTTTCTTTTTTTAATTTTTCACTCACTTGGTCACAATAGCCATATACACTCAACCAATTGCACACTTAGAGAAGCTTTATGCAATGTAGGTAGCCACATACGATCTCAAGAGCTCTAAAACTTGCAAGAATACCATTTGAGGCGAAATCCTAGGCTAGACATTACTAAGGGTGGGATTCAAGCTATGTTTGGAACGGTTTGGCCTTTCTAGTTAACCTTGCATAACAATTTTCCCTAGTTGACCCCATTTGAATCTTACATGTCTATAACTTCTTTTTGGATACCCACTCAAGTAGCCTCACCTTAAATGATTTTTCCCACATTCTATCTAACACTCACAAGCATAGATCCATTCTAAGGCAACCGTTGAGCTGTGGCTTGCAAAAATGTGAGGTGTATATGTAAAGATATTTCAATTTGAGTTTTTTCTTTTTATTTATTTGCATCGCATATAAAAAATAGAGTAAAAAGTGATGAAATTCAAATAGAGTGTTACCCAAAAAGTCATAGAACCGGAAAAATCTCAAGTTTAGAGGTGTAGCATCTTTCTTAAAAAAGAATAAAAAAATAAATTACGTGGTGTTGAGGAAAAAAAATAGAGGAAATTAAAGGTGAGTTATAAAAAGTTCTTAGAATGTATGACATGCCTATAGTGTTTTGAGCTATAAAAGTGATCGTATGTCCTACTCTTTATTTTAGTCATTCATTACAAGCTTATACAAGACCTAATGATCCTTAACGCTATACTTGTTTACCTTAGTGAAGAATGCTATGAAAAGTAAGCCTATGGAGTTCATAAAATGCTTCATTTCAAGATCAATTAAACTATCATAAAATGCTTCATTTCGAGATCAATTAAACTATCTTTTTGCATAAACTCATGGACATTGCAAAAGGATAAGTGGAAGGGGCTACACATACACACTAGAAGGATTACGAAGGGCAAGTCTAGCAGTTGGGCTGAAATTCTAAACATACATTGTGCGTGAAATATTTCTTAAGCCACTAAACTTTGCCATCTTTGAGGCTTGAATTACTAAAATCAAATACTTCTAACTTTGTTCTAGCTTTGAAATTATTTGTTCTTTTCATTTCTCTCTTTTGTTTATCTCTTTTCCTTTTTTACTCAAGGACTAGCAAAATTATAAGTTTGAGAGAGTTTGACAGGTTGATTTTAAGTGTTATCCTTACACAAATATGCTAGACATATATGCCTTAAAGAGTAAAAATTTAATATGTTTTTGCAGAAATTTTAATCAATAAAGAATTTATTTATTATTTATATACCAAATCTTGTCCTTTTTACATTCATATTTGTTGAATGTATGTTAAGCAAACAAAAGTCTAAGGTTGTCGATCTAAACCTTTCAGAATTAGGCATATGATAGACAGATTATGTGAAAATCACAATTCTTAAGGTGATGGAATAAATCATATGATCCGCAATCGAGGGAATAAAGTTGGGCACTTTATTCATGCAAAGATAGTTATATTGTCTATATCCCTAATAGGAGATAGTTTGTCTTAGTCGTTGGAGGTGGACTCCGTGAATAGAAACATTGGCACATTGTCATAGGTGATGATGTGTTAAATCAGGACATAAAGTGAATTGATTTGGGTGAATAATGTTGTCTCAGCAAATCGATTCACTTTAGACAATCATTTGTATTGTATCTTAATCTTGAGATGAATAGTAGGCCTGTTGTCTTGACTTATGTCTTTTGGTGTACCAAAGGGTGACATCCACATTTTATATTCATACGTATGCTGATACATTAGAGGCATGACTCTTGATAGCATAGACCTGTTATTCATAGATATGGAACCCATAGCTTCTCTTTAGAAGAAGCTGATATCCTCTTATATACGTTATTCTGTAATTGAAAAATTGGAACGCTTAGCCATTTGGATATATAGGTGTAACCAAATGGTATACCATCTGTAGATGGTAAGTTTTCCGATGGTGAGATAATAGAACGTAAGATAAAAATAATTGAGAAGGTAAGATAGAATTTATCCTTCAGCTGATTATGGATAATCCTATGTGGATACGATACATGATGATATGTCATGGAGACTTAGCTATATAGGCTACGTAATTTTATATAGTTTGAGAGTATAGCTCTGAGCTTTTAATGGAATAGCATTAGAGTTAATAATTACGAAATGTATATCTAGGATATTAGGTTTCATAATTATCGGGAGGTTAAACTATATTGGTTCAATAGGTCCCCTTTGCTAGCTCATAAAAAATCTGTAACGATACGATGTGCTTTTCCAATAATTGGTGACTTGTGTCAAATTATCAAATTGGCTAAAAATTTGATAGGATAAGATTGTTCATGTCTATCAATTGGTTGAATTAATTTTGTGAAAAATTAATTCAAGATAAACCTGTTGAACTATTGGGATTAGATAATTTAAGTCTGTTTATTAGTTGGATTAATTTTGAATAAATTAATTCAAGGTAAACTTGTTGAATTATCAGGAATATTTATTTTTCTTAGAGATTATCTAGATATGACTGTTTTAAATCAGATAACTTCTCTATTTGGTCATTTGAATTAAAATTGAGGCTCTGTCCCAAGAATCTCGGGTGAGAAAAAAAGATTCGCAGGGTTTATTTATCGTTAGTTTGGCAGGCCAATTTTTAAGTTCAGCCTGCCGATGGAGTAAGTTTGGCAGGCTGATTTGCCAATTCAACCTACTGACCCAGAGATAAATAGATCACATATTTTTTTGCAAATTTTATCATATATTCATCCTGATTTGATTCTGATTTGAATTTTTGAGGCCTTATCTAATTAGGACTGACTATTGGGCCCAACCTCTATATAAAGGGGAGTGAGACTCATTGTTATTTAGATCAGTTGAGAAATCCAGAGTGAGACTCTATTGGTGAGATGCTAAAACTCCCCAGAAAGTTGTTGTTCACAAATTACGAATAATAACTTTGGGTATTTCTCAATTGGTTGAAAGGAGAGTTGCTTGGCAGAAGAGCTGTATGAGTGTGCCCACACACACACCGATCATGGATAGAGAATAGCAAAGAAGACTAGTTGGTTGAGGCTCTTCTAAAACATTACTTCTCTTTACGGATTGTAGAGCTTTTCGACAAACAAGATTAGTAAGATCTGGTTAATTTATACACATAGCATGTCAAACTTGTATTTTAAAAAATACTCTGGTATAAAAGATTTTTAAAATTCTGCTGCATACTATATTTTCTAACAATTGGTATCATAGTCATGGTTTTTACATAAACTTGCAAGTTTGTGATCTTGCTATACATATAAATGATGTGATCTTGATCTCTCCTATGCTTGAATTTAATTTTTAGAGAGTTGGCACTCTAGGATTTCTATATATTTTTTATGTTATCATGGATTATATGATGAATGTTTATTAATTTATTATGGTTGATTAAATTATTATTTAATTATTTATTAATTAATTAATTTATGCCGGTTATGGTTCCTTAGAGGTTAGAATATGTATCTAGGTTTTTCATATAATTAGATGGCGGGCTATCATCTCCATCTGGGAATTATTGTTTAATTTTAAATTTGTAAGAATGTTGTAATTAAATAATCATTTGGACAAGACAGATCTAAAAGATGGATGATAACATTCCCCAGGTATTTCCAAAGTCTCTAATTTTATGTTTTTGAATTGTTGAAAATAAAATTGAAAACTATGTAAAATAGTATATTTTAGAAAAACATGATTTTTGCTCGGTCGGCATGTCGAACCCTCTAGTTTGGTAGGCCGATGGTCGCAAATCGATAGGCCAAACCTTTCGGATTGACAGGCCGCCAATGGGGCAAAAATCCAATGGCTCTGGTGGCAGGCCGAACTTTTCAGTTTGACAGGCCGATCTGTCATGACTGGCAGGCCGAAGGGTTATGATCAGTAGGCCAATCACATAGATTGGCATGCCGGTAGAGAGCTGTAAATTTTTTTAAAAGGGCGAACATTTCGATGCAGTTTTGATTTTATTTTTGGGACAATTCTAAGTAACATTAAATTTGGATATGACCAAAAAATAGAGTTTTTGATCTATGTGGGATTGAAGACTTAAAGATGGACATTACGTGAAGAAGGATACAATTTGAAGATTTAATGATAAAGAATCGAATATATGTTTTGATTTATCTCTTGCAATCTTTATTTTCTTTTCTCTATGATGAAACCATAATATTATGGTTATTTATTATTATTTTGCTTGGGGCTTTACATTGATTGCTTTGCTTGTCTACATTATAATATAATTTGCCATGTATATTGATAACATGTCATATAGAATAAGGAGTGCCGCTCATTAAAAATTGTTCATCCATGTTTATAAAATGAAACCTTGATTTTGAAAGATTGAGTGGGAGAAGGTTTTCAAAGAGAGCACCTACGGCTTCCATCGGTGGTTCATAGGTAGTACATGGTGTTCCGACCGAAGGAAAGGATTTCATCATGTACCAGGTTGGGTCTCCGAGAGAATAATTTACTTTAGTATGGTTTATCGTTGATCACCTTAAGGTGACGATAATAAACCATGGATAAAGTAGTTGAAACGATAGTTATATACTCATGTTAATTTTATTATTAACCTCCCCTAGAGCTCTGTTAATAAAATTAATGGCCAAAGAAATGATTATTAAGATATGCTGGATCATACGGATTTTGGATGGCATATATTAATCAAGAGGGGATCCATGTTCCTAATTGAATTTGGCAAGTCTCCCTAAGGCGGCTTGTTGAATTTTGAGTTAGGAATTATCATTGTAAAGTTGTGATATTTTCAAGGTTTTGACGCATAAACACATTTGTACATTTTACATAAGTGTGTTAACTTACTAAACTATTATGATATGTTTGCTTATTTTTGGTATTTGATTCCTTATTGTAGCTTAAAAAATGTCTGAAAACGCTTTATCTTTGATACTTGATAAAAACCAATTAATCAGTGAGAATTTTAATGATTAGAAATGGAACCTAAATATCGTCTTATCCTTTGAAAAACTGACATTTGTTTAACTACACCGTGTCCTCCCAAACCTAATTGGGAATCCACTAACGAGCAAATCCAAGCTTATCATCATTGGATAGATGCTAACGATTAGGCTCGCTGCTATGTTATAGCCAGCATGAATAACATGTTGCAGGCTCAACATGAAAATTATAAGACTACTAAATAGATCTTGGATAATCTTGAAGACATGTTTGGAGGCCAGGCCCTAACAAAACAGCAAGGGGCACTTCGAAAACTTATAAACTGTAAGCAAAGACTGGGGACATCTGTGAAGGAGCATAGAGGTTGGTCATGGGCTGCCTTGCTCAAGCTCAAGCCCATGGAGCGGATATCGATGCCAAGTCATAGATGACTATGGTTTTTTGGACTCTGTTAAAGGAGTTCATCCTGTTTAGAGCTTATTTGTGCAATAAACAGGATGTGACCTTAATGGAGTTAATATAGCAGTTATAGGAGTTCAAAAAACTAATCAAGGAAACTCATGTTGATGGAGAGGTTAACTTGGCAAGTGCATCTAGTTCCAATCCTAATCCAAGGAATGGAAGGAAACAAAAGGCTAAGAACAAAATGGTTGGGCATATAAAGAAGAATTACAAGGACTTCCTTTCCAAAATAGGTAGGTGTAATCCTCTGGAAACATGTTTAGTTGAAGAATCAGGTGACACAGAGGTCATAGATTCTGGATCAACTAATCATGTTTGTATTTCTTTGGAGGGATTGTGGCAAATGAGAAGTTTACTCCATGAAAAGTTCATGTTTTAGATGGGCGATAGATCCTTGGTGTTGGCTGAAGTAATGGGAGATGTCCATCTTTATTTTGATAATTATAGGAGTTTAGTTTTGAAAGATTGTTTTTATGTTCCTAAACTTAAAAGGAATTTGATATATGTAGCTTGTTTATTTAAAGATTCCTATTTGATTTCTTTTAATAACAAAGTAGTGATTCGTAAAAATAAATCTTTTATCTATGACGGATGGATGTAAAAACAACCTATATTTTATTAAACCTAAGATGGACTCACTGCTGAGCATTGAGGTTAATGATTATAACTCTAAAAGACCTAAAACTTCTCACTCTAATGAGACTTATCTTTGGCATTTGTGATTAGGTCATATTAGCTTGAATAAAATTTAAAGGTTGGTAAAGGATGGACGTTTAAGTCACTTAAAGGTGGAATTTTGGAGGGCAAAATGACCAAAAGACCATTGGGGTCTAAGGGCAATAGGACCGAAGAGGTTCTAGAACTTGTGAATAGTGATGTTTGTGGACCTATGAACATCCGAGCACAAGGAGGGCATGAGTATTTTGTTACTTTTATTGATGATTACTCAAGGTGTGGATATGTGTACCTAATACACCACAAAAGTGAAACTTTTGACAAGTTTAGGGAGTTTCAGGCTAAAGTGGAAAAGCAATTAAGTAGACCCATAGAAGCACTTTGATCTGATCGAGGTGGAGAATGCCTTTCTGATGAGTTCTTAGGATACTTATTAGAGAATTGGATTTTATCCCATTTGACCATGCCAGGCACTTTGCAGTAGAATGGCGTGACAGAGAGAAGAAATAGGACTTTGTTGAAAATGTTTAGGTCCATGATGAGTTATTCATCATTGCCTTTGTCCTTTTGGGGATATACACTACAAACTGTATGTTATCTTTTGAATGATATGCCTTCAAAATCGATCCCTAAAACTCCTCACGAATTGTGGATGGGTAAGAAGACATCCTTAAACCATATTTGCATATGGGGATGTCCAGCTCATGTCCTATTTAAGGATGCAAATAAGTTAGAAGCATATTCAGAAGTTTGCATATTTGTAGGACATCCAAAAGAGACTAAAGGGGGTTCTTTTTATAACCCAAAGGAAAATAACGTCATGTTTTAAACTAATACAACTTTCCTTAAGAAAAGTTACATGAAATACTTTAAGCCTCGAAGCAAAGTGGTGATTGCGGAGTTAAGGAGTTATTCGATCACTCCAAGGGTTCTAGCAAAAACCACTCCAATTGTTGTAGAAAAACCAAACGAACCCAAACAACAACCTAAGAGGCTTCGACATAGTGGGAGGATCAGGTGTCAACCTGAGATGTATATGTTCAATGGTGAGACCTTATTGGCCGAACTAGATAAACATGACAAGGATTCTTACATTTACGAAAAGGCTATGGAATATGTTGATTTGAAACTTTGGATAGAAGCCGTGAACACAGAGATGAAGTCTATGGAGACTAATTAGGTCTAGGAGCTTATGGATCTTCCTAAAGGGGTAAAACCCATAGTATGTAAGTGCGTCTATAAGAGGTAGAAAGGAGTAGATGGAAAGGCCAAAACCTTTAAGGTTAGACTAATAGCTAAGGGATACATGCAAAAGAAATGAATCGATTATGAGGAAACCTTTTCACCTATAGCCATGCTTAAATCCATCTGCATTCTGTTATCCATAGCTTCCACTCTCGACTATGAGATTTGATAGATGGATGTCAAGACGGCCTTTCTAAATGACTATCTTGATAAGTCCATTTATATGGAACAACCAGACGAGTTCAAGGTCAAGGGTTAGGAGGGTAAGGTTTGTAAGTTACTAAAGTCAATTTATGGACTTAAGTAGGCTTCCCGTTCTTGAAACATAAGATTTGATCAAGTGATCAAGACTTATGCATTCGCACAAAAAGTGGACGAACCATATGTGTACAAACACATTAAGGATAGGAAAGGGGTTTTTCTACTACTCTATGTAGATGACATTCTGCTAATTGGCAATGACATTGGTGCATTGTCATCGGTCAAATTATGGCTGACTAAACAGTTTGACATAAAGGACTTGGGTCAGCCTACTTTTCTTCTCGCTATCCAAATTTTTCAGGATAGGAAGAATAAATGACAGCTTTGTCCTAGGCCAGCTACATAGATAAGATTCTCAGGAGTTTGCAATGTAGGATTCCAAGAAAGAGGGGTAACCATCTAGGTCTAGAATTACTCTTTCTAAGAAGGACTCTCCAAAGTCTAAAGAAGAAAAGCATATATAAAGAAGGTACCTTATGCTTCGACGGTGGGTAGTCTCATGTATGCCATGTTTTGCATGCGATCAGATATTTGTTATGCAGTCAAGATTGTAAGTCAATTTCAAGCGAATCTAGGACCGAACTATTGGGTTGCAATCACGCATATTTTCAAGTACCTAAGAAGGACTTGAGGGCATATGCTTGTATAGTTGGGTGAGGACTTAACTCCTCTTGGATACACTGACTCGAATTTCTAATCCTATTTGGATTTGAGGAGATCGACTTCAGGTTTTGTGTTTATTCTGGGCAGCGGTGCCATCAATTGGAGAAGTGTAAAGCAAGATTGCAATTCGAATTCAACGATGGAGGCCAAGTATGTGGCAACTAATGATGCTTCAAAAGAAGCAGTGTAGCTCCGAAAATTCCTTTGAGATCTTGAGGTAGTTCCTGGTATGGATAAGGTGGTATCACTGTATTGCGACAACAGTGAGGCAATAGCTAATGCTAAGAAACCAAGATTTCACAAAAAGAGTAAGCATATTGATCAGAAGTATCATGTGATAAAGGACTTCATAGAGGACGGACATGTCGCTGTTTGCAAAATTGCATTAGAGGACAATTTAGCTAATGCATTCACGAAGACACTTACTAGGAGACTCTTCAAGAGGCATGTGGAAGCTATGGGAATGCTAGATTTTTCATATTTACTCACTTAGTGCTAGTGGGAGATTGTTAGACATGCATTCCCTAAAGAGTAAAAATTTAATATGTTTTGGGAGACATTTTTATCAATAAAGAATTTATTTATCATTTATATACCAAATCTTGTCGTCTTTACATTCATATTTGTTGAATGTATGTTACGCAAATAAAAGTCTGAGACTGTCGGTCTAAACCTTTAAGAATTGGACATAGATAGACAGATTATACAAAAGACACTATTCTTAAGGTGATGGTCTAAATCATAAGATCCACAATTGAGGAAATAAAGTTGGGCGCTTTATTCATACAAAGATTGTTATGTTGTCTATATCCCTAACGGAAGATAGTTTGTCTTTGCCATAGGAGGTAGACTCCGTGGATAGAAACATTAGCACATTGTCATAGGTGACGATGTGTTAGATCGAGACATAAAGTGAATTAATTTGGATTAATAATTATATCTCAGCAAATCGATTAACTTTAAACAATCATTTATATTGCATCTTAATCCTGAGATGAATAGTAGGCTCGTTGTCTTGACTTACGTTTTTTGATGTACCAAAGGGTGACATCAATATTTTATGTTAGTACGCATGCCAGTACATTGGAGGCATGACTCTTGATAGCGTAGACCTCTTATTCATAGATATGGAATCCATAGCTCCTTTTTAGGAATAGTTGATATTCTCTTATATGCGTTATCCTATGATTGAAAAACTAGAGCACTCAACCATTTAAATACATAGGTGTAACCGAATGGTATACTATTTGTAGATGGAAAGTTTTCTAACTGTGAGATAATAGAACGTAAGATAAAAATAATTGGCAAGGTAAGATAGAATTTATCCTTAAGCTAAATATGGATAATGCTATGGGGATATGATACATTATATATGTCATGGAGACTTAGCTATACAGGCTTCGTAATTCTATATAGTTCAAGAGTGCAGCTCTGAGCTTTTATTGGAGTAGTATTAGAGTTAATAATTATGAAATGTATATCTAGGATATCGGGTTTCATAATTTTCTGGAGCTTGAACTATATAGATCCATCAAGTCCCCTTTGCTAGCTCATAAAAGTTCCTGTAACGATCGACATGCTTTTCTAATAATTGGTGACTTGTGTCAAATTATCAGATTGGCTGAAATTTCAATAGGATCAGATAGCTCGTGTCTTTTTATTGGTTGAATTAATTTTGTGAAAAATTAATTCAAGATAAACTTGTTGAGTTATCAGGATTATTTATTTTTTTAGAGATTATCTAGATATAACTGTTTTAATCAAATAACTTCTTTATTAGATTATTTGAATTAAAACTGAGGCTCTATCCCAAGAATCTCAGGTGGGAAATAAAGATTTACAGGGCTTATTTATCGTAAGTTTGGTAGGCCGATTTTTAAGTTCGGCCTACCGACTGAGAGATAAATGGATCACGTGTTTTTACACGGATTTTATCATATATTCATCCTGATTTGATTTTGATTCAAATTTTTGAGGCCTTATCTGATGAAGACTAACTCTAAGCCCAACCTCTATAAAAGGGGAGTGAAACTCATTGTTATTTAAAGCAATTGAGAAATCTAGAGTGAGACCTGCTAAGGAAAGCTGTTGTTCACAAATCACGAACTATAGCTTTGGGTATTTCTCAATTGGTTGGAAAAAGAGTTGCCTGGTGGAAGAGCTGTACGAGTGTGCCCACACACACACCGATTATAGACAAAGAATAGCAAAGAAGATCAATTAGTTGAGGCTCTTCTAAAATGTTACTTCTCTTCACGAATTGCAGAGCTTTTCAGCAAACAAGGCTAGTAAGATTTAGTTAATTTATGCACATAATGCGTCAAACTTGTATTTTAGAAAATACTCTAGTATAAAAAAAAATTTAAAATTTTGCTACGTACTATCTTTTCCAACAATATATTTGCTAATGTTTGAGAAATTTACGAGATTTTATTATATTTTTATTTTTCGATAGGTTTGATCCAAGTTGAAAAAATATGGAGAATTGAACTTTATTTGGCCTTTAGGAGCAGAAGCTAGATGCTTTAGAGCCACAAAAGAGGTGCCCTAGTATGAGAACAAGGTCAAGGAAAGCCTTGGCTGATGCGCCCCCCTATGCCAAGTAAACCCGGGTTGCCGTATAAATAGTGGTCAAGCCAGGATGCCCATCAACTGACGTGCATGGCTACACCAAATACTTCTCGCTCTACCGTTGTCTATATTCTGACCCAAGAATTGTTGATTTAAGGTTGATTATGTAGGAAACTCTTAAAAATTTTGGACAAGACATAAATATTTTAGGGTTTTGAGATGGAACTTTCTGGGGAGTTGATTTAGGGATTGATATCTTCTTTTTTCTTTTTTTCTTTTTTTATTTTTTATTTTTTTTTTTTGAGGATTTCCAAGAGAAGAAGAAGAGCTAGAAGATCCTTGGAGCTCAACCAATTAGTTTATCTCTTTTCTCTTTTCTTTCTTTTGAATTTCTTGATAATTGTTATGGAATCCATTTTGATATTAAGGTTTTTGAGTTTGGATTTGCTTGAAATTATAGGTAGCTAAACTTGTTTGTCTTGAGGACTATGGACCCAAATTGAATTTATGTTTGGATAATTGCTTTTGATTATTGCAATTTAAATTTTATTTCCATTTATTTGTCTTTCTTTGATTTTTTTTTTTTTTTTTTTTTTTTGAAGAAAGTGTTTCTTTGATTTTAATGCCTCCAATTGATTGATCACCAATTAGCTGATTTAATACTTATAATTATTACTTGGAAGATGAGGATTCTAAATATTAGTTTGATAAACACTATCTAGGGGACTATAAAATTGGGAGAATTATAATTTCCTTTTTAGCTAATTAATAGAATTTACATTTAAAAAGTCCCTAATAATCAATTCTAAATAAGAATTTTGGAATTAATTAATTTACACATTTCTCAATCATGTACTTGGGATAGGAGAGTTAAGATACATGAAAATTCTTGGCCAATAAATTGGAGAAATTTAATTAACAATGATCTAGGCAAATAGCAAGCACCATGAAAACTAAATGAAATAGTTCCTCTAGGCCCTTTTAATTATTGGTTACTTAATTTTAATTATTCCTTAGATTTCACTTTTATTATTTTAATTTAGTTTACGTTAATTTCTTGCAATTTAATTAAAATAGCTTTTAAATTGTGATTGGCTAGATAAAATTAAAAGTTGTTAAACCGCGTGTAAACTAATCCCTACAGAAATCAACACTCTTACCTCCTAACTTTTTAGCCTATCTTCACCGTAAATGTCAATGCCATTGTTATATTTGCCATTACAAAGTACAAAAATAACATATTTGATGTATTATTTTATATCATATATACCTTTTATTATAATTATTAAACCTTTAAACTTGTAAAAGTAAAATAGTATTAAAATAATAAAAAGTTAGAATATTGTAATTATTAAAGCAAAAAAATTAATCTACCAACCAATAAGAATCAAATGTCAAATTTGTTATATGTTAAACTTTATAGCGAATTGCCACAAAGTTTAACATATAACAAATTTAACATTAAAAATGACATTGCATTGGGGAGTTTTTTTTATACTGAAATGCTAAATTTGTCAATAGCACATCAATTTAACTTTGTATTAGAGATGCTTTTACTTGCAACCTTGTACACTTGTATGCAACCACTCATTGATTAGTATGTTAATTACGGCTTTGATTAGTTACCAGTCACTAATTGTTCTGTTATAACAGACTTGTATTTAAGTACCTGATGTACAGTTCATTTGATTAATGAGAGATTAATTCTTCAGATAAGCAATTCTTTGAGTTCTTTTTAATTCTTCAGATAAGCAATTCTTTGAGTTCTTTGTTTTTTCTCTCAATAGCTAACATCCCTCTTACTAGGCTATGGAGCATATGATTAAGAAATATTAGTTTGGCACCATTATCTTCTTCCTGCTTTTTTTTTTCCCCCTGGATTGGCATCTAGCACTGTATAGCATACATAATCCATACTTAAAAATAATAATAATAAATAACATAAAATAATAAAAAAAATCTTCAAAGGTCGATATTCTATCGAATGCTGAATCGTATGGAAAATGGATTCCGGTAAGTCGGGATACAGGAAAAAAGTTTGTCAAAGTAATTAGTTGATTGACACGGATCACATGAATTATCAATATATATATATACATATATATATATATATGATGCTTGACAGGCGTGCACCCTGATATTTCTGATAATGAAGAAACATTAATAACTAAAAATAATTGAATCCCAAGGTGTTGAAGAAAAATGGGCTAATATATAATTATACGTATATACCTTCCAGCCATGTACGTTTTCAAACTATATTCTTTTTTTTTAGGGGTTTCCAGGCTATATTCGAATTGTTGATTTCATTTTATTATATATAATTATAATTATAATTACAATACACATATACACGAATACAAAATATGGAAGTGAAAGTGACAGATATTAGTTCAGCCATATTTTTGAAAGAGATCATTTCTCCACCTTTAAAAAATATTGAGGAATCTCTTGGAGACCCAAACACACTCAAAATTGAAATTTATTTGTCTGTACAAATAGAGAAAAATTATGGAATCTATACCAAATTCATGTTTGTTCGGCTGTATCAGTTTTTTTTTTTTTGCGCGAGGTCCACGCTACATTGAGCTATAACACCTAAAAAATTTAATTAAGCATAATTAGTGTTTTAATGGTAAATTAGTATGCCTTAATATAAATTTGAACTTAATCTAAGTATTTTATGGTATTTTAAATTTATCCCACTTTAATTATTTCTATATGTTATTTTGAGTTTTGAAATAAAATAATTTACCAAATACCTGATACGTCCTAATTGCAAAATTATGTGCTAGAACCTAGTTTTGCTCTGCCACCCCTCACCCATCTATTTATCTCCCTCTTTCATTCTCTCTCAGACACACTCTCTCTGTTCTCTCTCTCACTTTGCCCTCTCTCCCTCTCTCTATTTTGATTCAATTTTTTGAGTTCAAGCTTGATTCTTGGCTAGATTGGGAGGCAAGGAACACAATTTGGTCTCCACAAACTCGATTTTGAGCTTTGATTCGAGGTTAGTTTCTTTATTTTTCAAATTTCAAACTTTTAACCCAAATTTTTCAATTTTTTTGAATTGTTGTAATCCGAGTTTCTTGAGCTTAGGAAACCCTTAATCTAAGTTAATAGAACTCAAATCATCTAGAATCTAGGCTTGATTTCACGAAATTTGGATTTAATTAAGTTTTCCTCTTTTTCTCCATTTTCGGATTTCCTTGAAAATTTCTATGTAAATCTTGCTTAAATGTGTTTAGATGTGTTCTATCATGTTTTTTATCATTTATAAATGTTATAAATGCTCTGGGTCTTGAAAAACAGGTTTAGAATTGGTTTTTTGACTTGGGGAGGCTGAGAATCGAAGTCTCGGACCTCCCACATTTTTCCAATTCAGCAGGCTGAACTCAATATTCAACAGGCCGGATTCATAGGTTCGGTAAGCTAGATTCATCTGGTCAGCAGTTTGAACATGGGCCAGTTCGATAAGCCGGTCCTAGACGACTAGCAGGCCAAAATGTAGAGTTCGACAGGCTGAACCAGAGGTTCCAACAAGCTGACCGGACCTCGTGAAAATGACTCTTTTCGCCTGTTTTTCACCGTTTAAAACCTAAGTCAAGATTTTTAACTCATAAGATGATTTTGTGAACTCTAAAGGCATACTAAAACACAATGAGATAGCTTAGGGGTGTAGAATACCTTAAGCTAGATATTGATAAACTTAGTTTTTATTTAAGGTTGTTTGTGGTTCTATAGAGCTAACACATAGCAAATCGGGACTACGGTGTTGAGCATTGGTACGGGATATTGAGATAAGACTTCTATCCCTGCTCCTTGGTAGCCATGTTTTAAAGGGTTTTGACCACAAAGCGTTTCCTTTCAAATGTTTTCAAGAAATAAAGTTTATTACTTATTTTCATTATTGGCTAAATAATGAATGATCATAATGAACGTAATGAGAATATCTAGTAGATAAAACATGATAATAATATGACACCAGACGTATCGATTTGTACCATTCGAAATGATAAATAGAGCATGATGCCATGTATAGAGATCGGGTCATGGGAAGTGCGACCTTAGGGGCAGATCTCGAAACCTATCTAAGCTACTTCGATGGTGATTCATATGGCTTTGCCGAAGACATGATAATGAGACTGTCTATGAATAAATAAATGATTAATCGATATGAATAAAGTTAATAAGCTTTAGTTAGTTATTTGTTTATTTATTTATCTTGATTTATAGCTTTTGTTTAAAGATGAATTATATGTTTAAATCAAATGTTTTTAAAAGTTTAGTCCTACTAAGCTTTCTGCTCACATTTTTCTTGTTTAAAAACCTTCTCCCCTTCTAGGTGGAATCTAGCTTAAGAAAAACTAAAGAACCAGGAAGAAACTACAAGATTAGGACAACATTGTCTAGGGTATTTATTTATAAACAAAGTATATAATATTTTAATTTATTCCTTTTTGTTTGGACTGTGGTTACGTAATCAATATTATTGATACCTTGTGTGCATACTAATGTGGGTTTGGTAGGGCTCAATAGTGTTTGTTTATTTAATATTTTAATTCGCTTTGTCTGCTTTCATATTTTAACAAATATTTTAAAAAGTTTTAAATATCCTACATTCTGATAATTAACTTAATACCTTTTAAAATGATAGTTTTTATTAAAAAATTAATTTATTTAATCTAATTAATCTGTCATGTCATCTCTTGGATTTCAGGCCGTGACATGGGCCTTCGCTCTCTAGCATTGGAGGAAGCTAAAAAAGATGGAATTTTTGTTTTTGAGAGAAAAAAAAAAAGATGAAATATTCATCATCGTTAGTTGCTTCCTTCCTTTGCTAATTTTGATATAGACTAATATTTCATCGCGAAAAAAGGAAAAGAAAAAAAAAAACGAAAAACTTTATATACTTACCGCGATATTGTGCATGCTATAACTAATAAGACTTCCAAGTGAAAGAATGTAGCTATACCAAATCAAATTGGTAAATTTGCTGCAATAATTAATTGCAATCATTAACGAGGTCAAAATTACGAATTTATTTATTATAATTATAACTATTTAGCACCTGTACCATCAAACTTCCAATAATTCGGCAAATTCATCCCTTAAAAGTTCTATTTGGCAATTTTGTTTTTGAATCAACCACAATTTTTTAAAAAAAAAAATTAATTGTTGTTTTCAATTGGAATAGCTAATGCCACAATTTTGAAAATTCATTAACTACATTTTCAAGGAGAGAAAATCAGAAATAGAATGGCTTCTTTGAAGTGAAAAGTAGACATGTAGAAGTTAAAAAAAAAAACAAACAAACAAACAAACAAACAAAAGTTAAAGATATATAGAAAAAGAACTACATAGGCATTAGCATTTTGTTTCAATACATATTTTTTAATCATATTTTATTTTCATTAGAAAAATGAAAGGAATTTGGTAATATCTACTACCGCATTTTGCTCTCAAACTTTCCTTCCCTTTTTTCTACATAATTGGTGGGGATAAATGGTTGGAGTCACTAGCATATTTATCTATCATGTTTTCCTTCCACCCAAAAATCTTTCCTATTATATTTCTATCAATACACTCCCATTATAATTTCCTTCCTCGAACTTCATATTCCAATTTCCAACTAAACAACAACCAAATAATTTGAAGAGTTAATTATCAATTATGTGTTTGGAATCAAGAGCGAAGTCACATATATGCTAGAATGAATGGCCATCTCCTGAATTTTTTTTATTCTTATAATTTTGTATATGAAATTCAATAAAAATGTATTTTGCCTCCTTAAAATTAATTTTGCCCCTTTCCCTGAATTGTATTTCGCCTATCACTTTATCAGTTCAGTCACACCTCCATCCCTGCTCACCAATTTTTCTAGCTTTATCGTTGTTTAGAATGTTAGTTGGAACTAATTAGTTCTAACTAACTACAGTATAAAGCTTTCAGCAGTTATAGTAAAAAGCAAAAAGTTGCTATAATATAAAGTTCTCACGTACTACAGTTTTTAAACTTGAAAATAGCCCAAAAGGTGAAAATTCCACTCTCAAATTTTAAAAGATATGAATATATATTATTATCGAGGAAAAAAAATTATACCAACATTCCGTGACCTTTGTCACCACTCATTAATATTCCTTTGACCAAATTTTATTACAATAGTATCTCTTGTCTCTTGAGTTGATTAATAACCCTTCAATTAGTTAAAAGTAATGGAAACTGCTTATTTCTACTTTTATGTTTAAAAAGAAAATTTGCCAAAAGCAGACAATAACTCTCAAAATCAACATAAAATGACATAATACCCCCCAAGGTGGTAATTTTTTATAGCAAAATCCAGTAGGTATTTTTTCTGTTTTTTGTTTTCTTAATGTGTTTGATATGATGGTTAGAATTATTAGTTAAAACTGTAAATACTGTAACACGTAAAAGCTTTATATTGAGCAATTTTTTTGTTTTTATTATAACATATGAGAACTTTATATTTTTCCTAACTAAAAAATTAATTAGAATCCACTAATAACAAAAAGATCGTTAATTTATCATTTCCTTGCTCGCGGGGAAAGTCAATTTTTGGCGGGAAAACAAGTAGACCTTAGAATACAATTAGGCCAATGACCAGTGTTTAAGGGGAGAAAGGATATATGCAACTTGCATTAAAAAATTATAAAAAAATAAAATAAAATAAAATTGTCTATAACTTTCAAGCACTAATCTACTCCACAACAACCTAGTGGTTTACAGGTAGGATTTACCTATAGCGGACCCCACAGTACATTTCTTTTCCATCTCCCGTGACACTTATGTTTTACGCGAGCGGGTCCCACGCACCTCTGTAGGGCAGAAAGGATTGGACCACAACACTCTATTGCCAAAAAACCGGGGCCCACCGCAGCATTCCTCTCTGATCATCCCTGAATTTTGGGACCCACACACAGAGCATGGCGCCAATTGCAATTTATGGACGGGCCAACCACAAAGCGGCTCTCATCGTGTTACTCTACACTGACTCGCACAAGGTCCAAACATTCCGTTCTTTTCTTTTCTTTTCTTTTTTTTTTTATGAAAAAACTTGTCTACTCAGCTGTAGCGCAAGTGGGGGAAAACTGTTGTATTCATAATTGGCTTCGACTCCGCTCAATGGCTTAAACGGCTTCGGCTAGCTTTCCAGCGTTAGTTTTTAAGATAGAAATTACTAGCGAAAGCGGCTAACAATTTGGATAATTTGCCAATCAGCACTGCGACATTTTTATTTTCAAACTCGTTTACTTGGCAGATTACTTCTTTTTTTGACAATTTTAGTCCCTATATTAAATTTAAAAGAGATAATCACATCCTTGTTATATAGTACGTGACAATTTTTGAGAAATAATTTCATTATATGTAAATATTATTGGTTTTAAACTTTTGTAAAACCTAGGGTTACAAAGTAATTGAGATGTTTTTTTTTTTTTTTTGGTTAAACTTCAAAATCTTTTTGTCAATTAATGTTAGCGACTAAAACTATCAAAATATCGAATTTTAAGAGGATCCTATCACATAAAAAATTTTGGAGACCAACATATCAAATGCTTATAATTTAAGGATTAACAACAACCGTAATAATTTTTTTTCTCTTTTTAAGGGTGATTTTATTAGGAACTGGTGCATGACAAATTTGTTATTGGTCCTCGAACTTCCATGAAGCTTTCATTATTTGTTGATGACTCCCCTCTTTACGAATAATTGCACACCCGTAAACAAAAGGTAATATTAGTAATCAGACTAATCACTTGTGGAAACTATAGATGGATTTTTGGTTGGTTACAAACTATTTGAGAATTTATGTTCTTCAATTTAAAGTTTAATAGGAACAAAGGATAAAAGACACTAAGAGTATACTTGGGAACATAGTTGGAACTAATATGTTTGAACCAAAACACTGTAGTATGTGAATTATAGAAAAAAAAATTAGATTGGATAACAAGCAGTTTTTTCTCTCTCCTTTCTCCTTGGCACCATATATATAGATAGAGTATCTGTGTATACAACATTTGTGTGTATAAAATATATAATAAATATTGAATAATAGATTTGAAATTGTAACCAAGCATTCCCTATTGGTTCTATTCCCACGGTAACAACGAAACCATGTAAAGTATGCATATTAATTTGGAAAACTAATAGGGATATGTAAGAACAAACTATTTTTATTGGAATTAAAATAAAGGAAGCTTTCAAAATTAATTGGGTCTTTTATTCTCTATAAATAGAAGCCTACTCTATTCATTTTAGACATAATTGAGATTCTTGATGATACTGCAAAAATTCTCCTAAAAAACCTAGCATTATGCATGTAGAAGAGAGAGAAAAAGAGAAGAAGAGCTCTTCCATTCTCACTCCTACTTTGTTCATGTGTTGAAATTAGTAAGAGAGAAATATGAGTGAGTGATCTCCTAGTAAACCCTAATTCCGTCTACACCTGCACGTATGTCCAATTGGTACCAAAGACTAGGCGAGAAAGATAATAGTTTTATATAGAGAACACATTTTCTGATAAAAATAACGTTGACTTAGTTGCTCCACCAGAGAAGAATAAATTTTATGTTTTTACTAAGCATTGAATTAATATACTTTATAGCGTTATTTTACAAAAGTTTTATGACAATTTTGTTATATACATTCTATACCTTCACTATGTTTTTGCATATTTTCTCTAGGGTTATTAACACTAATAACCCTTAAATTTTGGAATCTCCTTCACTTTACTCTCTGAACTTTAAAAATCACCCTTGAACTTTCAAAACATCACTTTGCCCCCCTAAATTTTTAAAATCATCATTTTGTCCTTGTTTTAAAATTCCTCATTTTGTCTTCTAAATTCTGATTATTCGTTCAAAAAGACAAAATTAAGCCTATGTAATTTGCACATGTGTCACCTATAAGGGTAAAAATGAGATTTTATCACTCACAGGTTTTGTTTCACGTTTACACTTTCAATTAACTTTTTTTATTTGCTCTTATTTAAGAAAGGTGTGTATACATATTTCTTCTTAATATTTTATTTGTCATCTCCTCGTTAATGCTTAACTTATCTTCCTTAGTATTCAAATTCAGATATTAGGGAATAATATCGACTTATTAAATAAATTACACATTAAAAAAAAGAAGAAGTGAGCAGGCAAACCCTTTCTAAATAATAGTTCAGATAAAAAATACAAAGGCGTCAAGTAAGTGTAAATGTAAAACAAAACTTAAGAGTAATAAAATCTTATTTTTCCCTTACATGAGACCTATGTGTAAATCACGTGGGCTTAATTCCATCTATTTGAGCAAAAAATCAGAAATTTAGAGGACAAAGTGAGGAGCTTTAAAAGTTTAGGGGCAAAATGATGATTTTAAAAATTTAGAGACAAAATGAAGAGTTTTGAAAATTTAGAGAGTAAAGTGGTAATTTTTAAAATTCAAAGATAAAGTGAGAGAGACCCTAAAGTATAAGGACCATTTGTGTTAATAACCTTCACCTCCAAAAATATTTAGAAAAGCAACAAGGATAATGTCCGAAGCAAATTTGAAATCAAGACAATAAAACTACAACATGTAATTTCATGGGACACCGATCTGTAGAATATATTTTGTATCTAATATTTTTTCTAAAGAATATAAAACTCTTTTAAGTATATTATTATTATTTATTTAGCAAAAAAAATATACATATAAAAATACAACTTTTTTTAAATATTATTAATAGATACAATGTTGATATAAATTTAATAAAAAGTCAGTAGGATACTTTTACAAATTAAAGTGAATTATTCTTTCTTCTTTTCCATCGATACTAAACAAAGAGAATAAATAATCTTCATCCTTTCTTCTTATCATATACTAAACAGCTTTAACACTTTCTTCGTCAAGGTTGCACTTCTTTTTCCATCCGCATCTGAATTAAATGGCTTCCTTCTTCATAGTTCATAACTATTGTCTAATCTAGTTATATCGCCTCTATATCAACGAATTCGTAATCACTTATGATTAAACAAACATATAATTAAAACTAAAACAAACATATAATTAGAATTATAGCAAAAATTAAATTAAAACCAACATATAATTGAAACTAATAATAACGCCAAAACTAGCATATAATTAAAACAAAAACAAACATTAAATTTCCAAAGCCAACATATATTGAAACTAAAATATAAGGACAATAAAAATAATCTATAAAACTTAAACTCACATATAAAAACTAATAACATTAAAATTTAAACTTATAAAACTAAAGCCAACATACTAATTAAAACTAAGGTTAAATTAACATAGAAATAATTTACAAAGTCCTAATTATATTGTTTCCATTCACAAATTCTAAATACAAAAATTAAAGAAAAACCTAAATACTAATTACAAGAATTATAAACAGAAAATGGCTTGATAAATGCTTAACTTATTATTTTAGGTGTTATTTTAGTTAAGTTATGTTGAAATTCTACTCATTTATTAAGTTAAGTTTTTGCTACATTATAAATATAAAATGGTATAGTAAATACTTGATAATACTTAATTTGTTGTCGATATAGGATGACAGAATGTATTCTTAAAACAATTAGTAAATAATAAGAAAAAAATTTATTTAAGTTAATTGCCAGAATATAACCTTTAAACTTTAGCCCTATTATAAATACTATTTGACCTCTTTTAATTTGTTGTTGTTATTGTTGTTATCTTTATCATAGTTATTTTAAAATAATTGCATTTATTGTTAAAGTTCCATTTTAATTTAAGTTACATTTCTTGTAATTGAAGATCTATAATAACAAAATTAAAAAAATGCCGTAAAAAATGTGTAAAATATTGTAAATAATAAATATTTATCCTCGTATTTTTAAGCTTTTAAATATATAAAAATTTAATATAATAAATATACTAGAACTAAACAAAATCCTTTCTTGTGGGTTCGACCTCGGATTCACCAAGTATTTATTACTTGAGACAACCTTATACTTAGGGTTATATCGGATTGTACATTTTAAGACCAAGTCAACAACCAACCAGGTAAGGCTACTGATTAACTCTCAAATACATGTCCCCCAAATAAGCGCCAACACTTGGCCGATTAGCATGTGGCCAACACAATCGTTAATTGTCCAAAATCGGACTAGCGTCTGCTTGACAATAGCTGGGTTGAGCAATACAAGGACCTTGACATCCTCTTGCCTTTCTAGCAATGATCATTCTCCCAAAGGAGGCTTAATCTATGCTGCCATGTGGCATCATCTCCACTCTTCGTTGGTAAAATAACCAAATATAGGAAGAGCATGATAGATGTCGTGTGACCTGTAACACATGTATAGTTATACACTCAGGTCCCTTTAGGTTGCTCGTTGGAACCGATCACCACTGCTATACAATGATAAACTATAAATAGCACATTAAATCATTTATTATGGTTGAACATTCTTTATTTGCTAACACTCTTCCTCTCTACCTACTCTTCCTAATCAATACACTAATTTAACCATCAGAGTGTCCTTGGCAAGCACCACACCAATATTTCCCTTTGCTTTGAAGCTCTCTCTTCTTTTGCAGTATAAACCATGTAGAGTTGGAAGTCTAACCATTGTGTGCCACAGCAAGTGGTGTTATGTCACTATTAAGCGTCAACATTTTGGCACTAAAAGGAGGGTACCTAACTTCCCAATATACAATCTCCTTTCTCCCTTACTCTTTAATCCTATCAACATGGACAACTCTAGTAACGCAAAAAAGGCCCAAGGTTTGTTGTTGTCGTCTTAGGTTCTCAAAGCAGAAAGTAGGGCCGAGGTCATAGAAGGGCCATTCGGCAACCTTTTGCACCAACCCATATAGAACAACTAACGATTTAGTTTTAAAACTTGACAAAGACCATGCACCTCCTAGTTCAAGCATTCCATGCCCAACATCAATGCCATGCCATACTAACAGCAACCAAGCAAAGAAACCAGACCACTTACAAGACGACCTCCACTTGACTGTATTCAGACACTCAAGAAGTTGTGGAAGTCACTCATCTTCCCAATTAATACACTGATTTAACCATCAGAGTGTCCTTGGCAAGCATCACACTGATGTTTCCCTTTACTCCAAAGCTCTCTCTTCCTTTGCAGTCTAAACCATGTAGAGTTGGAAGTCTAACCATTGTGTGTTGTAGCAAGTGGTATTATGCCACTATCAAGCATCAACATTTTGGCACTAGAAGAAGGGTACATGTCTTCCCAATATAAACTTTCCTTTCTCCCTTACTCCTTAACCCTATCAACATAGACAACTCAAGTAACGCCAACAGGGCCCAAGGGTTTGGTGTTGTTGTCTTGGGTTCTTGAGGCAGAAAGCAGGGCCGAGGTCGTGGAGGGATCATTAGGTAGCCTCTTGGACCAACCCATATAGAATAACTAACAATTTAGTTTTTTAAACTTGACTAAGACCATGCATGTCCTAGTTCAGGTGTTTCACGCCCCAACACCAATGACATGCCATACTAACATCGGCCAAGCAGAGCAGCAACCAGGCCACTCACAAGACGACCTCCACTTGACTGGGTTCAGACACTCAAGAAGTCGTGGAAGTCGCTCCTTTGGTCGAGTCCGAGGGTTATAGTTTTTATAACAAACTTGGAATCAAATCCTAACAACATAATTTTGTATTGTGTGATCATCTTGAAAATCATCTACATTGCTAAACTGATAAACTGAAAATCACTTCCCGAATTTTAGGATTACACCCTTTGGGTTAGTCCTTTAAAATTATTAAAAATAGAAGCCACAGTTTTCGTTTTCATAGTGATGATGATGAATTTATTGGCATAAAGGTTTACTTTATAACTTGAGATTTCCTTCACAACAATATTTGCCGAGAGGATTATTTCATTTTTTAAATAAATTAGAATAACAAAAACTAAATAAAAAAAAATAAAAAACACAGGTGCGCATGTGGATTCTTCAAAAGCTTGTTTTTCTATTCTTTTATTTTTTTTTCTTTTGAATTTAACCTAATTTAATTTAATTTTTTTGTTTTTTGACCCTCATATTTCGATGAATCAATTGCCGATGATACAAATATACAACCAGCAGGATCAGATGGAGGGATGCTTGAAGATGACAATCCAAACTCATTTTATTTATTTAGAACGACAAGCTCATTGATTTGTTAAATAGAAACTCATTGATTGAGACAAAAGAAATGGTTCAATCGAATATCATTTTATTTATTTAGAAGGACAAACTCATTGTTTTGTCAAGTAGAAACTCATTGATTGAGACAAAAAGAAATGGTTCAATCGAAAATCAATTTATTTATTTACAAGGACAAATTCATTGTTTCGTTAAGTAGCAACTCATTGATTGAGACAAAAGAAAAGGTTCAAGTCGGAGAATTAGAACTCCTCTCACTGCTCATATTGTTTACAGGGATTCAAGCTAGAGAGTAATTCCAATTTATGGACCACATTAAAAATGGTACTTGATTCCATTTGTTATTCTTATGTGCACTTGTTTATATTGTATGGACCTTTAAGTGGGAAAAAAGTATCGTTAAATAATGTACAAAAATAAATATTGGTTTCTTAAAGTTGGATTAGATACCATTTTCTTCCCTAAATTACAAGCATTTCGATAAGACAAAGTGTCAAATTCAGAAGCTGACCAAGCAACACTTACAATATTTTTTTATCAGTCATTGTAGCAACAACGTTAAGTTTGTATAACAATCAGTTTTTTTTTAGTGTAACATTCAATGTTATAAGTGTTCGACTATATTTATTAAGTGTTAAAAAAACTAATTAAGCAATATTTGGAAAATGTTTGACAACATCGGCGTTGCTAATAAGATAAAAATGGATTTCCACCAATTTACACAATCTACATGATTGTTATATATTCTTTTTCCACGTTAGAAGAGTACTTTAACACTGGTGTATGAAGACTTCCAAAAGCTGGCTTAGCCGAGCCAAGAGCTCTGAGCGGTCCAAACCGTCACGTGAGTTGCGAGAGAATAATAAGCCAAAAGGCACTCAACAACTTGGAAACCACGTACTAAAGCAGCTCATTCACTCATTCACTCTCCTTCTCACTCATAATACCAACTTAATGGACACAACACAAGACTGAAACTTTGCAGAAAACTAACAAGCGGAACAGGTCCTACGGGCAAAAAGATAAATATTTCACGGACTCGTATTAAGCTGTGTAGGGTAGTGAATATAATACTATTAACAATGCCCAAAAGAAAGCCAGAAATTGCAATAGATTCCCTCCATTATATATAATTATAATATATATATTATTCTATTCTCAATCTTTTTATTTTTTACCCCTTTCCCAAGACCCAATCGCATTTAATGCATTCTTCATCGTCGTCACGGGCAGCTATAAAACAACGTGATTGATTGCACATTAGAATAAAACCATTATTTGCACGTTACGCCCCTGTTTATACAAACTACTGCAAGCATCCCACGAAGAAAACATTACAACAACAGGAACCCATTTCCACAAAACAAGAAAATGGAAATGGGCTCTGCTCGAAACAGAGGAAAAAAGAGAGCATTTTCTGTTTTCCTCTGTTCTTCATCGATTTCATATTCCCTCTTCTTTTTCTTCTCCTTCTTAATAATCCCCGGCGGGGTCCGAGGCCAATCTACGCGGCCGCCTTTTGCCTGTGATGTCAATTCCAACGCGTCTCTAGCCGGGTTTGGGTTCTGCAATTTGTCGTTGGGGATCGAATCGAGAGTCGAGGACTTGATGAAGAGATTAACATTGCAGGAGAAGATTGGATTCTTGGTGAACACTGCAGGGGGTGTGAGCAGGCTGGGAATTCCCAAGTACCAGTGGTGGTCTGAGGCTCTTCATGGAGTGTCGAATGTCGGTCCCGGAACGCGTTTCTCTAGTGTCGTTCCGGGGGCTACTAGCTTCCCTCAGGTTATCTTGACTGCTGCTTCTTTCAATGCTTCTCTGTTTGAGGCCATTGGAAAGGTAACCCCAATACTTTGGATTTGTTGTTGTCGTCTTTTATATATATATAACACACACACACACACACACACACACACACACAAAACTCACAACATCTCTAGAAATGGTTTAATGTTTTTTTTTCCCTTCTCTTTTTGTGAGCGTTTGATCTATTGGTGCATGGTTTTCAAATGACATGGCATGTTTTCTCTGCTATTTGTTTGCATTTTTCCATCCACCCCAGATTTGTTTGATCTCTTCTTTCTCTTTTTGATTCTTGAAGTACTTGTTTCTGGCATTCTGCGCTGTCTTTAAATGTTAGAATTCTCGTGCATGTAGAAGCAGAGAAGAGGTTGAACTTGTTCTTTTGCATTTTGTGAATCACGTCAGATTTGTGAGAAGGATCAATGAGTTCCAACGTCGATCTGAAAATTATCACGTTTCCCTGTGGTCATTTTGTTCTTCGTTGATTTATTAAATTTCTTGGCGTTATTTTATTCATAGAATATTTTAGCATCTAAACGTGAACATTATCATCATCGAGTTTTATATTCTGACCATTTGTCTTCATTATCCTTGATATATGTGAAATTGGGTCCACAAATTCGTTTACACTCATTCCCTAAAAAAATCATTTATACTCATCTGATTTTCTAAAGTAGATTTTGTTAATGCTCTCATGAATAGCATGTGTACTACTTTCCTTGCCTCTATACCCTTTACAGCTATGAAATATAATTAAAAAAAACTTAAAAAACAAAAATAAAAGAAAAAAAAATTGCATTTTAGATATTTTTGAAATGTAAGGTGTCGGAGTTATTTTAGCAATTAGCACTTAGTTATGAAAAGTAGACAGATAGATCCTACAAGTTTGGGGTCATTAATCGCACCATCTCATCTTACTTCTTCTCCTTAAGATGAAAGCGAGAGTTTTTAATTGCCATAATCATCATCTACAAATTTATTAAATTAAGTTGTTAGTTGGTAGTACGTAAACATGCCAGCTGCTGGGATTCCAAATTAGATTTGGACTTTGACATGATTTCCTTTGGAGAATGATACTGATTGGTTACCAGTAATGTTATTGAGTAAATAATCTCATGTGTTAGCTAGCATTACATGTGAAAGCTGAGCAATTTTCAAACAACAATAAAAACCATTTCAGTTTGGTAACCAAATTCAATGATTTTACAAAGCCCACTTTACTAGGCTTGGCAATTTCTTCTACCGCTTGATTAGTTAATGGAAAAGGTTGAAAGTGGCCGTTCAGGGTACATTATGAAAAAAGAACTCCAAGAGAGAAAAAAGTAGAGGCGTACCATTTCATTATAAAAATATTATAAAAAAAAGAAAGAAAGACAGAAAGACAGAAGAAGAATCGGCACACTTTTATCCTATTGGATTGACTCTTGTGCCTTTTCCTTTGTCTTTTTTTGGCACCATAATTGTATCTTTGCTTAAAACGCATCGCAAAGAAACTTTATTGGTTATGCACATATACAAGTATTCAAAGCAGAATCTAGTGGCGCTTAACCATCAAATTGGAGATGCAATTGCATAAATGACTTGTTGGCAAGGGTTCCAAGTCATTGATTATTTGCTAATCAATTATCCTTGCCGCTAGTAGACCCTCCAAAATTACTAAACGACGGTCAAACTATGACAGACAGTTGGATAGTAATTGGCATGAGTCCACCAATAGCATTGACCTTTATGATAGGAGTTGGACCATCCGACGGTACCTTGGTACCGGTCGAATCAATATACAAATCACATGTCAAATAAGAAAGTAAAATGCTTTGCATATACCCCAAGTGAAGCGGGACCTACAATTTATTCATATCACGGCTCAACTCAAGTCGGGTCAGGATATTTAGTTGTGTTCCCTAACAACTCGAGTCGGGATATAGTCTTATCTGTTAAGAAATGTTCTCAACCGTATTAGACACGATGTCTATATGGATGGAATTTAAGCCTCCCTTTTTTTGAGATTCAGCCCAGTCACTTGGGTTGAATAGCAATGTTCATGAATTTTTCTAGATAATTGAATCTATATTCATAATCTAGAAATAGAGACATCCAAAGAAGCTTTGCCCCATATATAACAAATAATGGTCTAATAAGTTGTACTTTCTAATTTGTTATGCACCACATCTTAGTCCTAATTTGGTTAGAAATTTTCACATGGGCAGGTGGTTTCAACTGAGGCAAGGGCAATGTACAATGTAGGATTGGCAGGCCTAACATATTGGTCTCCAACTATCAACATAGCCCGTGACCCCAGATGGGGAAGAACTCAGGAGACCCCAGGAGAAGACCCATTGTTGTCGAGCAAATATGCCGCCAGCTACGTCAGAGGGCTGCAGCAAACGGACAGTGGTGATTCGAATCGCCTTAAGGTTGCCGCGTGTTGTAAGCACTACACGGCTTATGATTTGGATAATTGGAAAGGCGTTGATCGCTATCACTTCAATGCTGTGGTAATTTGAAATTGTCTCGATAGTTTGTTTAAAGTCATTTCAACATTCTTCTTTTTTATTTTCCCCTAATTTGTTTCTTCTTATTATTATTTCTGGTGGGTTACTATTAGGTGTCAAAGCAAGACTTGGATGACACATTTCAGCCTCCATTCAAGAGTTGTGTAATTGATGGGAATGTTGCAAGTGTCATGTGCTCTTACAACCAGGTTAATGGGAAGCCAACTTGTGCTGACCCTGACCTTCTCGCTGGGGTGATTAGAGGCGAATGGAAATTAAATGGGTACATTTTTCTTTCTCTAAAAACATTAACTAGATAGCTATTTCTATTCCCTTTTTCAATAAGTTATCCAGTCTCTTAATTCAACCACTTAACCAAGTATATCTTAGGGCATCTTCAACCTAATACACCAAAATAGATGTAACTGACCTCATCTCCAACCCATTATACTATTTCTAACACCAAAAAAATATATATATATATCCCTATATATCTCATTTGATCTCCCTTTGTATATTACTTTATAATTTATGGAGTTCTTTATAAATTGAGAAAACTTAAAGAAATAAAAAAATAAAAAAATAAAAGTAAAAAAAATAAAAAAATAGTGTTGATAAACAATAGCAGGCCAAATAGGCGAAACTGAACTATGAAATTGGGTCTGCAGGTACATAGTTTCTGATTGTGACTCGGTAGATGTGTTGTTCAACTACCAACACTACACCAAGTCGCCAGAGGAAGCGGCAGCCAAGACTATACTTGCAGGTAATGGAAATGCAATATTTTAGTTTAACACCTTTCTTTTGGATTTCATTGAGGAAAAGTCCTCTATTAGATTGATTATATATAAATAGGGAATATCTGTGGTAGAAAATCCTTTCCAGTAGCGTGTTTTTTTTTTTAAATCAGACTAAGAAAATCATTTTTTTATTAAATATAATGATAGAAAAATTTTCCGATTGGTGCGAAATGCAGCATTGGGTTTAGTAAAATATGAACTGCATGACATAACTGCCATGTTTGGGGGGGAAAAAACGTACTTGTTTTGCCGTCAGTGCCAAAAGTGAGATTATAGGTTGATTTTGTAAGGTACGACATGACATTAATGATGGCATTACAAAATACAAAAAGTTATTTTCCTGAAAAAGTCCACTAGTTCTTAGGGAATTTTTCATAAATATACTTTCACAAAACCTCCTTTTTTTTTTTTTAAATACTATACATGCTTAAAAGTGATTATGTCACTAAAAAAATATTCTAACAGATGAAAGAGAAAAAAAGAGAGAGTTGAGAGAGTATTAAGATTTGTTCCTTTGAATTGGGCCAAAAAATTAAAGAAGAACTCGCACTATTTATTTTAAAAAGTAATATAAGTAGTAGTATAGTATAATTTTTTTAGTTAAAGATATAATAAACATATTTTAAAAAAGTGCCCTAATATGTAATTTTATCTAGTTTTTAATGCCCAAGGACATTTAAAGTTTAGATCTTTTTACAGGTTTGGATCTGAACTGTGGAGATTTCCTTGGCAAACACACAGAAGCTGCAGTGAAAGGAGGACTTTTGGATGAGGCAGCCATTGACAAGGCCATTTCCAATAATTTCGCCACGTTGATGAGACTGGGCTTTTTTGATGGAGATCCCAAGAAGCAGCCCTACGGAAACCTCGGCCCAAAAGATGTGTGCACCACAGAGCACCAAGAGCTTGCCCTTGAGGCTGCAAGGCAAGGGATTGTGTTGCTGAAGAACGGTGCAGGATGTCTGCCTCTGTCTGCGACTGCTATTAAAAACTTGGCAGTGATTGGACCCAACGCAAATGTTACCAAAACCATGATTGGTAACTATGAAGGTAACAAACACTGATTTTGCATGTAAACTGTAAAACTAATAACAACAAATACTGTCAAAATTTAAATTTTTGTGATAAAAAATACTGCAATAAAATGTTTAAATTGCGGTTTATACCCGTTAAATGCACAACTTAAATTTTTTTATGCATTAAAATCCAAATGTCTTACCTTCAAAAATAATAAAACTAAAGAAAGATAAGAAAGCACACATAAGATTTGCAACACTCTTCACTCTCACTAGCTATAGAAATTTCAGTACATGAAAAATACAACTACAACATCACACTTCTCACGACTCACTTTTCTCTCAACATTTTCTCTTACCTCTCTTAATTCTAAAATGGCAGCTTTTGATATGAATAAAACTAGGACAACCGAAATTACAAGTGTGAAAATTCAGATATATTCCTTAATTAAATTAGGCTCCAGCGACTTGACAAAATATTAGGAAATTCGTAAAAGACGGTTCTTTTTTTTTTTTTTTTTTGGAACAAGTTACGACTTAAGTTACAAACAACTGTTAAACGTTGTCACGCACGAGTAGTGCTATTGAGTATTGCATTGTACCTGAAGGTCACTATTGAATCTTCTAAAAGCACCCTATTTAAATATGTTGTTACGGAAAATTTTGCAGGCATCCCTTGCAAATATATCACTCCATTACAAGGCCTTAGCGCCCTAGTGTCGACCACTTATCACCCGGGGTGCGCCAATGTGGGTTGCAGCACCGCCCAGGCGGCTGAGGCAGCAAAGATAGCAGCTGCCGCAGATGCAACTGTGCTCGTAATGGGCGCGGACCAGTCCATTGAGGCCGAGAGCCGCGACAGGATTGATCTAACTCTTCCTGGACAGCAACAACTCCTAATACAACAAGTTGCAAACGCGTCTAAAGGACCAGTCATTCTTGCTATAATGTCAGCTGGAGGTTTTGATATATCCTTTGCCAAAAATGATGACAAAATTACAAGCATTCTTTGGGTTGGGTATCCTGGTGAAGCTGGTGGGGCTGCCATAGCTGATATCATTTTTGGAAATTACAATCCAAGTAAGTGCTTATAGTCATGTCACTCCTCTACTTTCATTCATCAAGTTCTGATAGAAAAAATATCATGCATATTAAATTATCTTGAGGTTCAATTCAATTAGTTTGATTGACATGGATGCGTCGTTCATGATTTATATGCAAAATCAAAATTCATCAATGATTCGAGTGTAATTTAAAGCTGGATAAGTATTTATTCTTACTTCTTAATAGATTTAAGTGGTATGATAATGAAAAATGACGATTTGAACATACTATATATTTTATTTATTTTGTATGATTCTAAATATAAATTCTATAATTTTAAATTGTGTCTTATACAATTTTTTTTTTCAATACCCTATGACAATTTTTTTAAAAATAACGAGAAATAAATGTAAATATCTGATTTTGTTTTTCCCCTCCCAGGTGGAAGACTGCCCATAACTTGGTATCCCCAATCCTACGTGCAAAACGTCCCAATGACAAACATGAACATGAGACCCAACACATCTACCGGCTATCCGGGTCGGACTTATCGTTTCTACACGGGTGATACCGTCTTTTCGTTTGGTGACGGCCTAAGCTACACCCAATTTCACCACCACCTTGTTAGTGCACCAAAACTTGTCTCTTTCCCATTGGATAAGGTTAACGCATGTCGAACATCAAGGTGCACCACACTGAACGTCCATGATCACGAGCACACCTGCCAAAACCTCGCCTTTGACATCCACTTGAGGGTCAAAAACGTGGGGACAAGTAGCGGGACCCACACGGTTTTCTTGTTCTCTACCCCTCCTTCAGTCCATAACTCGCCCAAGAAGCACTTGTTGGGCTTTGAGAAAGTTTCTCTAGAGGCCCAATCAGAATCCCTTGTGAAGTTCACGGTTAATGTTTGTAAGGACTTGAGCGTGGTTGATGAGGTTGGGACAAGGAAAGTTGCTTTGGGTCATCATTTGCTTCATGCGGGAGACTTGAAGCACTCATTGAGTGTGAGGATTTGAAAGAACGTTTTTCAATTCCTCTGCACCTGATTTTCTTTTTTTCTTTCCCTTTGTTAATTTTAATTTATTTTTCCCTTTTGGTGTCAAGTTTTAATCCTCAAGGGGAAAAAAATGTCAGAATGGGAAAAAAAAAATTGAGAGCTATAAATAAGTTGAGAGAGTTGTAAAAAATTTTCTCAATAAAATTTGTTATAGCCAAACTTTTTCTTTTCTTTTCTTTTGTTTTTTTTGGCTTATAATTCAAAGGATTTTGGATTTCATTTAACTATTTAAGTGAAGAAGTGAACTGGTGATTGCATTTGAATATTTCTCTATTCTGTTGTCGTTATAAGTTTTCCTTTTTAAGAATGTCAACATTATAAGTTAATTTCAGTTGTTGCTAATAGTTTGTGTAATGTGGTGAGGAACTTAAGATGGTAAAGGACCGTTCGTCAGAGTGTTAACTTGTCCCATTTGTTAACTATAAAGGTGATGTTCAAAACTTAAGGTATGGTTTTATATGTTGTGATAAAATATGCCACGTAATGCTATGTTTATTACACATGCAATAAAATGTGTGGCAAGTAAAGTGTCTTTGTAGACTTTGATGGAGCAAAATTTCATCCAACAATAAATTGACGTCCTTAAATAAGAGATTAAGATCAAACAAACAAACTAGTCAAAAACAGAAGAGCTTACTCTCGTTGTTCTTTATAAATCTGTTGTTATTTTCCGCTCAGCATGGATGAGTTGACCGGTAGATGCAACAAGATTCTCCACCAGGCTTTCAAGAACATGCGATCCATGTGGGAGTTGTGTTGCTGGCTAAAGGGAGATGTACATGTACGGAAACTTGGGTCGTAAGTCTTATAATGAGACTTGTAAATCCGTGGAAATATACTACGGATTTAAGTTTTGGATTAAAGATGTACTAATAAAGGTTTGAAGATTAAAAATATTAGGAAAGACATCCTTTTTATTTTTCATTTTTTGCGTGCGACCACTATTATACCTAATTTTATCCCTCACTAGTGTATCAAAATCTGTATTATACCTAAACACAAGCATCCATTAATATTTGATATGTTGTGTAGTCCAAAAGACGAGACATGAACAAGCTGTTTAAAAGTTCTGTAAAATATATTAACAAAAATAAAAGTTCTTTAGAATAAGTCAATGCGTAAAGCACAACTATAAAATAAACATTCTAACCTGAGTAACAATTAATTAAAGTAAGTACAAGGCAAAATCCAAGCAATTATATGAGAATTCTTCAATAAATATTATTAGATGCACATGCAAACCTACCATTTTGAAAGGTCTTTCGAACAATGTACATGTTGTAATGGTTTTTTTTACATAAAAAATATATATATATATATAGTAACATAAAACTGCCCAATGGCTTTTCTTCACATCCAAACACAAAATCAAATTGTTCTACGTCACTTCTCCATTTGTATGATTAATATTCTGAAAGCGTTGTCATATCCCACCAATGTGAATATTGACTGTAATTTTGAAATTTGTAAGGCCTAGCTAGGTATCTATGCCAATGGTTAAATTAACGTGCTAAATTTTGATGCTCAAAGGAGATTTTGCAAGTGAAAAGTTGTTGTTTTTTTTTTTTTACTACTTTGAAATGGGCATATCTTGGCTTTCATTGATTTTAATACTTAATTATCCTTGATTTGCCTCAAAGAACGCTGTGGAGACGAGCAACTGTTAAATACACACACACACACACACATAGATATAGATGTTTCTACTGTACATCCTTTCCCTTTTGAAGCTTTCCTACTTCAGTTTTTATTAACCGTCCAGATTGATCTGAATGGTTTAAATTCGTGGGGGGTAATAATATGATATATTACTTGTGTCATTAGTAAACAGGTAACATCTAGGCAGTAACAAGTGGTCAAAGGATGGTAACACGTACTTTTTAACATGGTAACATAGAAATCGTTTTTTTTTTTCCCCCCCTTTATTCTACCTCCATAAAAACAAAATTTAAAATATCGTAACTTTAACATTTCAGCTCTAATTGGGTAATTCTTCTTCTTCTTTTTCTTCTTCTTATTCTTCTTATGCATTCAAAGCGAAAAGATGAATAAATCCCCATCCATATAACCCGTAAAAATCTATCATAGATATTAATATTTTGTTAGTTCCTAAAAACAAGTATTCATTTGCTTTATGGTTTTTGTTTCTTCTATTCCTGTAAAAACTCAAGCTTTAAAATGTCATAACTTTTTAGTTTCAATTCCAATTAAGATTCCTTCATACATACTCGGAGTGCATAGTAGACAAACTACATTGTTTATTAAAATCTTTCATGGACATTGATGTTTTATATTGGTAAAAAATAATTATGGTTTTTTAAATGACTATTTTCAACACTCTGTCTATATATGTACTCGGATTTACTTGTAATGAATTATAATTTATGTGTACATCTAATAAACAACGGTTCAAAACATAGTTCAAATCACCACATATTTGTGTTTGTGTGTGCATCTGGCATTTGTTACATATTTGATTCTTTACCCAATGGGACAGTTGGGACAGTTACATTAAATAGCTCTTTAATTTGGAGGATTTTCATATGTCACCGTTAATTAAAATGGGAAATGACTTTTGATTGTTTTTTAAGCTTGGTTTCATTTAGAATTTCTATAAAATGGCTACACGAATTGTCTAATGGTAATTTCACACCCAACTCTATCGTTAGATATAGAGTTTAAATTCTCCCATTCTTAGATATTAAAATATATATGTATATCTATAAAAGATTACTTTTTAGAGAATGATATAATGTTTTCTATTGCATTTTTATTTTAAGCCCGTAATAACAAAGATAGTTCCCCACTCTTTAGTTTTTGTTGTGAACTTTTTGGTTTTAAGGGTGGCAGTTGTGACACTGGTCTTTTGGTCTGATCTATTGGAGTTTTCCAATGCTTGCAGTGAAGTAGTTAGAAGAGCCATATTGGTTCTGTATTCTTGGCATGGCTTTTCGACTTCCCCTTGCAGGAACCAAAACACATTCTATCTCTTTGTGTGTTTCATTTGAAGTTATTAATAGAATTGGTTTGTTGTCGATGTTCAGTGTTCATGGATAACAAGCTCATTCTCGTGAGTATTAGTGTGTGTATTTTCTTGATCTGAAATATAACTATCATTTGAAAATAGATAGCTTTTCATAGGAAGATGCCTAAATTTCGTTTAAATGAAAATCCAACCCATCCATTCATATAGGTTTTAATTTTTAAGAAGGGTAATGTAGTACAATATGAAAATCCCACACAATCAAAATCACATTTTTTTCCAGAAGTAAAATTAGACGACTTAAACGTTAACCAATTCACTATGTAATTTTATGGATTCCTTTATATATGTATGTATATATATATATATATATATACAAACTATATATATAGATATAACAAAAGAGAGAAAATAACAATATAAAGTCAACTAGATATTTCAACTAGCTTGGCAGTACACCCCATGAGAAAAAAAAATAGTATAATAGTTGTATACTCGCTGATATATTGTATCACATGTGTTACCATTTATTACTTTTATAACCTACTATTTAGTTTTATATTTTCGTTTGGGAATCATGTCACTATTTAGGGAAATAAAATTTGCACTAGGTGGGAGGCACGTATATATGATATATATATATTTTTTTAAGGGGGAAAGAAGACCAGCAAAGACAAAAGGGGTTCAAGAGTGGGGTGGACATACGTGATCATAACGATTATTACATATCTTTTCAAAAAATAATTGAATAGATAAATAATGTTAGCGGATCTAAATATGCTTACAGAGATGCAACTGAATTTGTGAACACCTCATAAGAGAACAAACATGTTGGGTCTACCTTGTGATAGCTGACGAATTTGATTCTAGTAGTATGTCGTTAGCCTTCTTTTTTTTTTTTTTTTTTTTTTTTTTTTAATCTTCTTGTGATATTGAAAAGTTGTGTTACTTTTATATAAAATAATGAATTCTGCACATCTCAACTTCTATCAAAAGAAAAAATGAAAAAAATTAAATCCTTCACGTCTCAACTTTTGTCTTGAGTTTTCGAGAGCTCATCAGATACTGAATCAGCTAGTTGGATATAATTCTGTTTTGGATAGCTTTGATTTCTTTTGATAACTACAACATTTTTATGATTGAAATAATACCGTGAGGAGTAAAATATTGTAATAAGTTTTTGGAGATTTTTTATCAGTAAAGAGTTTATTTAGTATTCATATGCCAAATGTTATTCTTTTTATATTTATTTCTATTGAATGTATGATAATTAAACAAAAGTCTGTGACTGTCAGTCTAAACCTTTAAGATCATACATATGATGGACAGATTATGCAAAAGACATGAATCTTAAAGGTGATGGTTTAAATAATAAGATCCGCAATCGAGTAATTAAGTTAGGCACTTTATTCATGCTAAAATTGTTTTGTTGTCTATATCTTTAATGGGAGATAGCTTGTCTTGGTCATCGGAGCTAGTGTCACGCCCCGAAGTACGGGAGGTGACGTGGTGGTTTAATTAAGTTAGTTAAGTAAAGATTTAGTTAAAAAGAGGGTTTTAGATTTAAATTTATGATTAAAAAGTGAAAATTTTAAAACCATTTGAATGGAAGAAATTAAGGATATAAAATAAATCATCATAATAATTAAGCAAATAAAAAGAATATTAAAATAAATAAGTATGGGGTGGAACGCGTATGGGTCCCACTGGCCACATATTGTGCACACACATGTAGTACTGACAATATTATGATACAACCACAGTCCAAAATAAAAGAGAAGTTAAAATCTTACATGCCTTGAATTGTAATTTAACCTACCAAATCCTTCTAATGGTCGTAAGTCCGGTCAACGGACTCTTCTCCAATCCTATGCTGATATCCACCTAGGGTTAAGATTTTAAAACAAATAAAAATATGAGCGAAAGGTTCAGTAGGACTATATTTAGAAATTATTTAACCTTAAAAAGTTTCGTAAATCAAATGAATGTATAGAGAACGAGCTGAAACAATTAAATAAATAACTAAATGTAAAATTCAATAAAATATAATCTTTCCAAAATAATTCAAATAGTTCAACCAGAAAGAATACCGTTTTTCTTCCCTGGGCAAACCATATGTAATTCACCACCGTAGTGGCCCAGCTGGGTTTCCAGACCTGCCCCCAAGGTCGTTCACTACACGACCCGATCTCTGATATGGCATCATGCCCTCAAATATATATATATACATGTATATCTCTTTGATTAATAAAATCTCTTCTTTACCAGATGTAATCATTTACATTCATTATGAAGTTCATTATGAACATTTCTCAATTAACCGCTTGTAAAGATATTTAAATAGAATCATTTCCCAATCTATCATTGAAAACATTTGATAAAAATTCATTTTTGGCTTAAATCATTTTGAAATAGGGCTACCAAAGAAAAGGGGTAGAAGTCCTACCTCAATATCCGTGTCGGTGTCTCACACCGTAATCCCGGTCCACTATACGTTAGCTCCGCAGATCCACACACAATCCTAAATGCATAGTAACTTAGTCCATTAGTATCTAACCCGAGGTATCCTATGTTACTAAATCATCTCATGGTGTCCTAGTGTGCCATTTAGGTTTATAAAATCATTATATAAAGTTGAAATTTAAATTAGGATTCAAAATAGTTAAAACGGGTGAGAATCACAAGATTTTCCCTTGCTCGGTCGGCCTGCCGGTTCCCCTGGTTTGGCCGACCGAACTGCACAGTTCGGCATGCCGAAAATCCAAGTCCGGTCGGCCGAACATTCCAGGTTCGGCCTGCCGGTCGGATGAATCCGGCCTGCCGAACACGAAGTTCGGCCTGTCGATCTGGGAAATTCTAGAAATTTTCACGCACGGGTTCTCGGCTCCCCGAATCCAAATTCTCAAATTTCACTTGTTTTCTCAGTTCCCAGGCATGGATAATCATTATAAACTATAGGAAATCATAGTAGAACACTTTTTAGTGATTGAAAACAAGTTTTAAACAAGATTTTCTCAAAAATTCCGAAAATAGAAAAATAAAGGAAAATGAAAAATCTTGATTCTAATCCCTTTTTGATGAAATGAAGTTTACATTCTAGCTAATCTAAGTCCATCTAACTCAGATCGAAGCTTTTCTAGACTTAGAAACTCTTAAATTTTAAAATGCAAGAAAATATGAAAAATTGAAAAAGTTTAGAAATTTTGAAAACTAACCTTAAATCGAAGCTTGAATTGAGTTTGTGGTTGCTCAATCGCGTTCCCGAGCCTTCAATCCACAATCCCGAAGCTTGAATCGAATTTTGTTTCAAAAATTTTAGAGAGAGAATGAGAGAGAGTGAGGGTAACCGAGAGAGAGAGACGAGAGAGGAGAGAGAGAAAATGAGAGGAAATGAGGAAAGAGAGAGAAAGAGTTAAATAAATAGAAGAAAAGAGAGAAAAGTAGTTGCACAAAACTATGTGCAACAATACACTGTTTTCAAATCAAATTGCTTCATTGAAAATTAAATTAACAATTAAAAACAATTTAGAATAATTAAAAATCATTAAAAGAGTAAATTAACACAAGCTTTTCTTAATTTTCACAAAATAATCAAGTTAAATTCAAAACACTCATCATGGCACACTAATTCACCATTTAACACTCTAATAACATTTAATCAACTTCGGGGTGTTACAGCTAGACTCCACGAGTAAAAACATTGGTACATTGTCATAGGTGATGATATATTTGATCGAGATAAAAAGTTAAATTGATTTGGTTAGTAATTCTATTTGTTCAAATTAGTTCACTTTAAACAAGCATATGTGTTGTGTCTTAATCTTGAAATGTCTAATGGGCCCGTATTCTTGACTTATGTCTTTTGATATACCAAAAGGCGACATTCTTGTTTGATGATGGTATGCATACCGGTGCATTCAAGACATGACTCTTGATTGACGTAGACTCGTTATTCATAGATATGGAATCCATAACTTTTTTGTAGAGTTAGCGATATTCTCTTATACGCATTATCCTATAATTAAAAGATTGGAGCATTTAACTATTTAGACACATAGATGTAACCGAATGGTGTACTATTTATGAAGAGTAAGTATTCTAATGGTGTGATAATGGAACGTAAAATAAAAATAATCGAAAGGTAAAATGAAATTTATCCTTAAGCTGATTACATATATCCTATAGGGATGTGACACATTATGATATGTCATGACGGTTAGCTTATTAGGGCTTTGTAATCTTATATAGTTCGAGAGTGCAACTCTAAGCTTTTAGTGGAATAGCGTTAGAGTTGACAATTGTAAAATATATATCTAAGATATTGTATTTTATAGTTATAGGAGCTTGAACTCTATATGTCAATCGGGTTCCCTTTGCTAACTCAAAATAAATCCTATAATGATACATGGTGTTTTTCCTACATATCGATGACTTATGTTAAATTATTAGATTGGTCAAATTTCGATAAGACTAGATTTAATAATTTATGTTAGTTTATCGATTGAATTAATTTTGTAAATAAATTCAAGATAAACATGTTGAATTATATCCATATTTTATTTACTATGGGATTGTTTGTATATGATTGTTTTAATCAGATAACTTCTCTATTGGGTTATTTGAATTAAAACTAAGGCTTTATCTAAGATTCCCAAGTGAAAATAAGATATTCTGAGGATTCTAAATTATCATATGGTTGGTAGGCCAATGGTGTAAGTTTGGTAGGCTGATCTCTAAAATCGGCATGCCGAACATGCGATAATTGAGGTATGCGTTTTTCATCAAAAATTAATCCAGACTCGAATTTTAAGACCTAACTTGATAAGGTTTAACTCCAAAGTCGACCACTATAAATAGAGGGTGAGTTTCTTTGTTATTTAGATCATTTGAGAATCATAGAATGGACACTCTGGTGAGAATCTTCCTGAAAGCTATTGTTCAACATCAAGTGGTCGGCAGGAAAATCACAGGAGGAAAAGCTGTACGATGTGCGATCACTTGCACTTTGATTATAAATAGAGAATAGCAAGGAAGACCAGTTAAATGAGGCTCTTCTGGAACATTCTTTTCTTTATGGATTCCTGTTGCTTTCGATATATAAAAGAGGCATGTAAGATATGTCATTAATCCATATATTTAGTATGTCAAACTTGTATTTTTAAAAGTACTCTTGATTTAAAATTTTTAAAATTTCGCTACATACTGTTTTCCAACATTTTCATCTTAAAAAAATATGTATCACATCTACAATGACATCGATATGATAAACAATAGATTATGACAAATAAATTGATTAAACCATCAATTTTTGTTGAAAAATAGAGAATTTTATTTTTTTTATTTGTATCTCTTTCAACTGATGTATGTATAAGGAAGGCAAAATCAAGCCGTATAATAAATATCCTTTAATTCTTTCAAAATGAGATCCATTTTCAACATTGAATATTTATCTAGTGACAAAATTCTTACCCTCAAAAGTTAGAGATCTAAAAGAAAATCACACAAAAACACTCAATAAAAACCTAAATAGAATGTCTTGTTTAAGATCTGAGTGATCAAAAGTTGTTATTCATGCAAATTCACTTTTAAGACTATAAGTTTATAATACCAGAGAATCAATGAAAAAAAAGAAAAAGAAGAAAAAATCTAATGGGAAATAGAGATCTCATTCCCCAAAAAGAAAAGCTAAAGTTTGAAATAAACAGAATAAATTAAAAAGGGTTTTTAGCACTATTATCTCTAAACTTGTCATATAGTTCGGTTAAACGGTGGGAAGTCTCGCGTTGTCTTACCTAGACCCCCACATTTCTCCCAGCTCTCTGCATAGTTTGTTGTTGTTGTTTGGGCTAACTAGTCTGTCTTTGAAACACTCGTTCTTTTAACGGGTATGATTTTTATAAAAATCATATGAATAAAATGTCACTTTAGTATTTCTTATCAAGTTTCCATAGGAAACATTTAAAATTTACCTATAACTCACTTCTACCAACCTTGTCCCCTTACATTAATACTCAATTAAGTAGCCTCTTTCTCATTTGGCTAAAGGTCTCTGAATGAGACATAGAATTAATTCACCTCAATTACTAGGAGACATTAATATATTTTCTCAACCACCTTTTTAATGCTTCCTTCATCTTCTTCCACAATTTGCTCCATTTGCCTCCTCAATTATGTAGGCATTATTTACTAAAAGTCTCTAGGGGAGACATGATAATATTTTCTTTTAATGCGCATTTGTTTTTTCCTACTACTTTCCCCATAAACCTACAATTATCTCTCGCTCTTCAATTATTTTGATGCATTTTTATTCAACCATCACCACTTTCTTCTCTAGTTTCTCATTCTCTCCCTTTCTCATTTCAATTTCTAACTAAAGACACAAAGCATAAATCTCTCCTTGCAGACAAAGTAACTATAATTCCCAGCCATGTTTGAAGTTGTTTTGGAGTCAATTCAAGCTTGATTTTTACCCGAACTTTGGTGCTTTTTAAAGGAGTTTTGAGGTAGGTTTTCTTTAATTCAAACTTGGTTTTTAGTATATGTTTCTCCATCTTCAATGTATAATTTTCGTGTTTAAAGTTCATGCAAATTTCTAATTATGTTAGCATACATATTTGAACATTTATGAACAAAAACTTGAGTCTTAAATTAAAACCGACAACCAATATTTATTTTGGTTTGATGATAATTTTGGTATAAAACTCATGAGAATATGTTTATTATAATTATATAATGCATGCTGCATATTTTGGAATGATTTTGGGATTTTGATCAAGGATAATATGTTGTGAGTTAAAGAAGAACTTGATATTCCATAAACTTTGTAATACCTCCCAGTGGCTCTTTCTTGAAATTTTGGGATTTGATGAAAATGAATTTTGTAAATTGGTTTGCATATTTAAAAAGTAGACATCCTAAGCTTTCCAACGAGCTATCATGAGACTAAATCGAAATTGTATTTTATTTTCTATGAATTTTTTAATTCTCGGATTGGAAACTAGTAAACCTACCAGTGGCAGTATATCACCCGTCTACCTTAAGTAAACCACCTGTTAACCCATGTGTTAATTGTAGATAATGAACCCAACTTTGCTCACCTTCTAATCCTTTAATATCTTGCAACCTTTTCAACACTATCCTAAGTGATTTATGAATCTTATTAGAGACTAAAATATGTAGATTTACACATAATTCATTTATGAATGTGGTTATATGTTGTACTTTAGTTTTAATTGTCTTAATGCACGACTTAGGATCAAGAGTGTGTGGAGCGCTAACATTAATTAATTCCGAGATTGAAAGACTGTTGAGAAGCTCGAAAGGTAAGGATTCTATTACTTATCTTTTGTGAGGTTTTATGGAATTAAAATTGATTATTTTACCACAAGATATATGTATCTATGTTGAACTACTATTATATGAGAATCACATATGAAACTATGACATGAACTCGCCCTGTATTGATTAGCGAGGAACATAATGAATTAACATATGTTGTTATAAATTGGGAAGCATGGTTAGGAAAATTGACTTTATAAATAATGATGCAACATTGAGAAATGGTGAGACATGAAGAGGGCGGCGGTTACGTCCTTGGGCCCGAATACCCTAAAAGGTAAAATAGGGGGAGGTGATGACGCTCCCTTGGGTCGAAAGTCTCAAAACGCACTGTACAGAAATCGACTTAGTGAAGACTCGAAGCTTGATGTCCCCTCATCGGAATACCCTCGGAATGTTTAAAGGGTAGCTAAGCACACCCATTTGAGTTTCGATAAGTTGAGTGATACTTTATGTAATGTGGATACCTAGGAATAATGATGAATATTAATATTGTATATATGTATATGTATGAAACTTGGTAATGATTAACTATGGTATACACGAAATATGATCATAATAAATCTCATAATTTGGATAATGATGAAAACTAACTAACCATGCAGATTTATTGTGGTAAAGAATAAAACCTTAAGGTGAGTAATGGTTTTCACTATTGAGGATGTTGTCGCTCATTCCCTTATATTTTTCTCTTTTCAGGACTCACTACGTGTGAGATGGTTACAAGAAAAACAGTTGAGGAAGCTATATAGTTATATTACGTTGGAATTGGTTCGAATGCAAAGAATGATCTGCATGATAATGTAAGCATCAATTGTTACCTTTTGTGACTGTATTAAGATTTGTTGAGGGTTGAAATGATGATGATGACAGTTGTATATTATTAAAATTTAAGGTGCTACATTAAACTGTAGTTTATTTACTTGTTTATGTTTTATTTTTATTTTGAGAGTTTCTATTTAAGTCCCGGACAAATTACTTTGATGTTTTATCTTTATTTTTTGATTTTTATTTTATTTATTTAAAAATTATTAACCCTTATATAGGAGCGTTACAGTCTTTGAAGGATTTCATGAAATTAGACTTTTGATTGGCTAGGGTCGGCGTATTCGTGCTATCCAACACAAACTTTTAATTTGGACAAATTGCCCCATGAACTTATAAATCTATAGTAAATTACCCCTTGTTGATAGCGATTTTGGTTTTTTGACTAAAATTGACATATAATTTGCACATGAATAGATGATTATTGACATGAATGGTCATTTTTATATATTTAGACCTAAACTTATTGTGGTTCATATCTTTAGTTAAGTTTTCTTCAAAATTTAAAATTTTAAATTAACATTAGTTTAAATCTAAACTTGGGTTAACATTTACATTCAAAAAAACCATTTTATACTCTTAATTAACGACATATGTGAAAATCATATATCAATTTTAATCAAAAAATTAATAGGATGTTTGGGAAGTGCGTTAGACGTGTATGCCCTAAGAAGTAAAAATATAACATTTTTTTGGAGACATTTTTATCAATAAAGAATTTATTTATGATTTATATACCAAATCTTGTCCTCTTTATGTTCATTTTTATTGAATGTATATTAAGCAAACAAAAGTCTGAAACTGTTGGTCTAAACCTTTAAAAATTAAGCATATAATAGACAGATTATGCGGAAGACACGATTCATAAGGTGATGGTCTAAATCATAAGATCCATAATCGAGAGAAAAAAGTTAGGCTCTTTATTCATACAAAGATTGTTATGTTGTCTATATCCCTATTAGGAGATGGTTTATCTTGACCATCAAAGGTGCACTCTGCGAATAGAAACTTGACCATCATAAGTGACGAACTATTGGATTAGGATAAAAAGCGAATTGATTTGGATTAATAATTCTGTCTTGGTAAATCAATTCACTTTAAATAATCATTTGTATTGTATCTTAATCCTAAAATGAATAGTGGGCCCGTTGTCTTGACTTATGTCTTTTGATGTACCAAAGAGTGACATCTACATTTTTATAGGGGTACGTATGCTAGTACTTGGAGGCATGACTCTTGATAGTATAGACCTGTTATTCATAAATATGGAATTTATAGCTCCTATTTAGGAGTAGTAATATCCTTTTATATGCGTTATCCTATAATTAGAAAACTGGAGCGCTCAGCCATTCGGATGCATAGGTGTAACCGAATGGTATACTGTCTTTGGATAGTAAGTTTTTCAGTGGCGAGATAATGAAATGTAAGATAAAAATAATCAAAAAGGTAAGACAGAACTTGTCCTTAAGCCAATTTTGGATAATCTTATGGGAATACAATATATTATGATATGTCATGGAGACTTAGCTATACAGATTTCGTAATTCTATATAGTTTGAGAGTGTAGCTCTAAACTTTTAGTGGAGTAGCGTTGGAGTTAATAATTACGAAATGTATATTTGGGATATTGAGTTTCATAATTATCGGGAGCTTGAACTATATAGGTCCCTCAAGTCTCCTTTGCTAGCTCACAAAATTCTATAACGATATGGCGTGCTTTTTCAATAATTGGTCACTTATGTTAGATTTATCAGATTGAGAGAAATTCGGTAAAATCAGATAATTCATGTTTGTTTATCTGTTGAATTAATTTTGTGATAAAATTAATTTAAGATAAACTTGTTGAATTATCGGGATCAAATAATTCATGTTTATTTATCGATTGGATTAATTTTGAATTAATTCAAGATAAACTTATTGAATTATTAGGAATTCATTTATTTTCCTAAAGGTTATCTAGATAAAGTTGTTTTAATTAGATAACTTCTCTATTGGGTTATTTGAATTAAAACTGAGACTTTATCCTATAAAATCTTGGGTGGAGAATAAAAGATTTACTGAGATTTTTATTGCAGGTTCAGCCTGTCGATGGGGCAAGTTCGACATGTCAATTAGACAGATCGGCATGCCAACTGCATGATGAAAAGATCACGCGTTTTCACGTGGATTTCATCAGATATTGATCTGAATTTAATTTTGATTTGAATTTTGAGACATTATCTGATAAGGACTGACTCCGAGGCCCAACCTCTATAAAAAGGGAGTGAGTCTTATTATTATTTAGATCAATTAAAAGATTAAGAGTGAAACTCCGTTGGTGAGATTCTAAAAACTCCTTGAGAGCTCTTGTTCACAAATCATGAACACTAGCTTTGGGTTCTCTCAATTGGTTGGAAGGAGAGTTGCCTAGTGGAAAAGCTGTACATGTGAACCCACACGCACTCCGATCGTGGATAGAGAATAGCAAAGAAAGCCAGTTGCTTGAGATTCTTCTGAAACGTTACTTCTCTTCACTGATTGAGGAAGTTTTTCGACATTTACAAGTTAGTAAAATCTGGTTAATTTACGCATATAGCGTGTCAAACTTGTGTTTTGGAAAATACTCTGACATAAAAATTTTTAAAATTCCATTGCGTATTATTTTTCCAACAAAGTATGATTAAAACCAATGATCAGAACCAATTTTGATTGGAAAAACTGTAACATGTTAGAGCTTTATACTATAATAACTTTTGCTTTTTACTATAGTAGCTGAGAGCTTTACACTATTTGTTGGTTAGAACCAATTGGTTCTAACTAAGAGCCAAACATCCTATAAAATTGCTATCAATGAAGTGATTTGCTGTAGATTTATACGTTTAAGGGACAACTTATTAGAATTAAAAGTTTAAAGAATAAATTAAAAATGTACAACAAATTCAGGAACAATATTACCAAATATCAATAAAAAAAGAAAACAGAGTTTTAATATTATCACTAATTAAAGAATGATGTCAGTCATCACATTAATTAGTTAGTTTTAGAAAAGTAAGGATAACAATTGGAATATTCAACATTGTTGTAAACAAATATGAGGCATTTACACATATAATTTGATATACTTTTCAAAAGAGGATTGTTGAAATGAAGATTCCTTGGGGTATTAACCTTGGGAGTATATATTCAGTACACCTCACACATTTGGATTTGTACAAGTATGTACGTCACTTTTTTTTTTTTTTTTTGGTTTTTCAAGTGTATGTCACAATATTTGTATTTGAATATGCATCTAATAGAATCATGAATCTGTGGTGACACCAAGATGATCTGGCAATATGCTCGAGGAAAATGGGCTTCTCGGAGTTTTTTTTTTTTTTTTAATTGTAGTTTTTTACGTCATTATTTTCTTTATGCCGACAAAAATAGTTTGGTTTGGTCTCCTTATTTCCCCACCACTTCCACTTCACACATGGCATAGCAACTTTTGGAGTGCTTAGAGGGTTCATCTTTTTTTTTTTTTTTGGGGGGTCCACATTCTAATTCTTTTATTTTTTTTATATTTTTTAAATTACCTTTCTTTGTCTTTATGCTTATCGCCACAGATGGTTTGGCCCACGGTTGTACAGTCCTGTATTTCCATAGACAAAGGCACAAAAGCAATTAATGCAAATGTCACGCTTAACTCTATTTTTTAAAGGACATATAACGTTGTTGACTTAAGATAATGCGTTATATAATATTACTGGTTTAAATTATTTCTAAGACCGAATTCTTGTTCCAATCATGAACCTCCAAAACCATTATTTTTAAGAGGAAAAGGAGGGGGAAAAAAAAGAAAAGAAAAACTAGACAGTTATTAATTATCAACTCTCACATGCCAAACCGTGACGACAACTATAGCAGCATTATTACAAGGGGACGCTAACATTAATTTATTTGGTTTAAATTGACAACTCTACTTAGCTCCTTTTCTTTTAATATAAAACTTTAACCAAAATTTTTGGTGTGTACAGTGTAAAGCTATTATATGCTATAGTGATTAGAAAAAAAAAACCACATTGTAAAGTTTTTATATGTTATAGTTTTTAGTTTAAAAATTTTTGTTTTAACCAGACTTTCAAATACTATATAATTATCAAAATTTAAGATGTATTTTTTGGGTTATGGAGTACAAAACTAATAATAATTGTGTGCACAACACTTTAGATTTTTCCTATTTTTTCATCTACAATATTATCACTTTTTTATCTTTTTCTTTGAAATATTTTTTAGCCTTTCATTAACAAAAACAAGGGAACTTCGCGTTTATAGTGTCAATTTTCCAATAAAAGCTATTTCAATTCCAAAAAGAGTTCTTTTCTTAAAAAAAAAAAAAAGGTACGCATGATGGTTCAAAACATTCACAACTCACAAGCAACCGTATATTTTTTTCATACCGTATCTAAAGTTCTCCAAAAAAAAAAAAAAAAGGAACTAAGAATTTATTTCCAAAAAATATTTATAAAAATAAAATGTGGAGCACATGACAGGCTAAAGTGTTTGCACATATTCAGTGGCAGCATGCTTCATTGAGATACTACTTTTAAAAGAAAAAAAAAAATTACTGAGAGGTTGCATTTATTTATTTTTTGATAATACATTGCTGCGAATTCGTGTTCATGAAGTTCTCAATGGGCAAGATACTTTTGTTTTTAAGGTTTTTCTTTTCAATTTTATACCGTATATTTTGAAGTTTACAAAAATCATACCATGTATTTTTGACCGTAGCATGTTTATATACTTTTAGACCTTTAACTAGAAATAAAAATTAAATACCCTTGAAAAAAGAAGCATAAAAAATCCTATTGTTTTCTCCCCTCTTTCCTCTGCCTTTGATTGTGGCCATTTGAATGACAAAAAGAGGGTTTTTTATTTTATTATTATACAAGTCAATGGTGGCTTATGCAATGCTGTGGTTGAGAAACAGAGATGGGTATCGGGGATTTTAGGGGCAGTGGAAATGGGCTGGGGAAGATTTCCTTGTTAGTGGCAACAAAGTTTCACAAATAGGGTATCTAAGAAGTGTAATTAAAACCCAACGAATTTTGGTTAAAACACTATAACATGTGAGAGTTTTATACTGTAATAATTTTTTATTTTTTTACTGTAGCATGTGAGAGCCTTACACTGTTTGTCGGTTAAAACCAGTTGGTCTTAACTAAGAACCAAACACCCTATAAATACATGTTTGGCAAACCAATTTGAACTAAAAAATTAGTTAAAAAATTATAACATGTGAAAGCTTTATACTATAATAGTTTTTTTTTATACTTTAGCATGTCAGACTTTATATTGTTATTAGATCAAACTATATGGTTTATCAAGGTTTGCCAAATGAAGGGTAATTCCTGAGACACGATCTCTATTCACATGTGCTTCAACTTCTACAACACTCTAAAGGATTTGGAGAGGAATTCTTTGCCGAAAGGAACTCAATTCCAAATTCGATATATTGAGTTGGACCTAAACTGGAAATTTTTTGAAGATGATTCTGACCATGTCACAACATATGAGTTTTGAGAAAGTGAAAGTTCATTAGAAATATCACATCATTGTAATGGCTAAAGAAGGTGACGAAGGGTGTGCTTTAATTGGCGTTTCCATGGAAATGATTGGATTTAGGTGCTTGAGGATGCAATATTCTTCTTCAACATCATAACGACAACCCATTTTTGTGAGAGTGAAAGAGAGATTAGATAGTCCTAAAAGTTGTAATTTATGAATTTTTGAATCATTTGAAAGCTAAAAATCAAGAATCCATAATGCAAGGTAAGAAAATTTCTTGTTTTAGTCTTGTTTTAATTTTTTTTTCTTGCTTTTCTTGAAGGGAATCTAGCTTTTTCTTACTTTATTGTTTTTCTTTTTTGGGACAAAATTTGACTATTAAACAAAAAAATAAGGTTGAGTATAAATTCAAAATATAAAGTCATCTGAAATATTAGAATGATTTTTTCATGTATAAAAATGATTTTTTTTAGTTATTCAACAACAAAACAATGAGGTAGATATATATAGTAAAATATTCATATATATGATAAATTTAGTATTATTACCCTTAAATTTTTTGCTTTTCGGCGTTTGACAACTTGCTCTTTAGATTTTTATCTTTGATAATTAATACCGAAATTTTCTAAGTTGTTACAATGTATCTCATTTTGCTTAGTTTTCCCTTAAATTGATGACAAAAAACCCATGTAGGCCTCATGTGAGGACGGAAAGTCTCATGCCTAGTTCAAACCCTAATGCGAATTTTTCAAATTGAAACCCTCAATTAACCAGAAGTTAACAAAACGAAACACACGTAATTCTATTTGAAACGAGAAAAAAAAAAGAGAGGAAATAGCGAATTGGACTCCGCAATTAAAAAAAAAAAAAAAGTTAACAAAACAAAGCTAACATCGTAGGCTCTGCAATCCCTTCGCCCGGCTGCAAATTGCGTCGCGCGTGGACCATAGTTTAAATGATAGGAAATAGCCTCAGCAAGTTACAGTCGGCCACGTGGCTTATCACTTGATGTTGGCTCCATTTATAAATTAAAAAAAAAGAGAAAAAGAAATCGAAAATTATTTTTCGTTATTGGCGTTGTGAGTCGTCATCTTTTGTCTTGTTCTTAGTCCTAGGCTCGGCAAACACTAAAATAAAATACACGAATCGAAAGCAAAAGCAGAACAAAAACAAAAAACAAAGAAAGAAAAAGAAAAAGAAAAAGAAAAATGGGCACAAAACGACAATACACACTCACTCGAAACGCGACGGAATAAGAACGCATGTACCACACGACACGAGAGACGCAGAACATCAACGAGCGACCTACCCAAATTTTTTATTATTAAAAATAATAATAATAATAGTATAAGAAAACCAAAATTTGCAGACCTTCCCCCTTCTCTCCCTCTAAGTGGCCGTTAAGCGATCAACGAACGTAATAAAGGACTCAGGAGAAATCAGAATTATTGGGCTGATGGCCAACTGGAGAATGCCACGTCTTATATTGGTGGAGTTCTTCACGAATTGCACTAGATTGTGGATGCACTGAATGGGCAGTGGGCGGAAACAAAGGCGGCTGTCTCCTACTTCTAAGCTACACCACTCAGCTTGAGCCTTGCCGCTGACATGAAGCCGCAGTGCCCCCAAATGTTTTAGATTTTTTTTTTTTTTTTTTTGAGAAAGAAAGGAACCATTTATGTTACCAATTTTCCGGTGTCTTTTTTTTAACACAATAATAAATTCTCTCTTTGAAATGAAAAACTTCATTACCTTTAATAAAAGCGCAAACATAGTCACATATGACCATCTACAATAAAAGAATTTGATTTCAACTATTAACTGGATTCACCAATAAAGATAAATGAAGTACGAAGAGAAATTTCAACTATTGAGACCCAAAAGGGAAAGGCTCACGTATAAGTAGAGCTCAACTAAGCCTTGTTGCAATAGACCTTTACAATCCATGGATAAAATCAGTCGACCAAAATCACCCTCTCGACACGTAAACTAGAACTCAACCAAGGCTGGTTATAAAGAACCTCCACAAGTCAATGGATAAACCACTAGACCGAAATTAGACCCCTCGTTGTTAAGGGCATAAACGACACGACCTAAAATAAAACCTATCTGGACATCTACATAAATACTGCTAATATGCCCTTAATTTTCAATTGTTGCATTCTTAGGTAAATGTTTTCCTTTTTATTGTTAACATATGATATTAATTAAATAACTTACCAAAATAACCTTGAAAATCAAACAAAAAAATTCTAAGAAAGTCCAACAATTAGAAAAATGCTTGTTTTGAATTTGTTTGTTTGCATATAAATTATTAATATTTTTTTCTTTATTATATTTTTTTAAAACATATTTTGGTCATATTAGTAAACCAAAAGAAGCTATTTGATTAACTTTGAAACATATCTCTTCAATATTACCTAGTTACTAGGCAAATATTTCTTTTGATTATAAATCAATGGCTCATAATTGTGTTGCTTATAAAAACCAAAATAAAACCTACAATATCTAATCATACATTTTTTATATAAATTTTCAAACCAATAAATGTCAACAATTGATTTTATAAAAATTTTAATATGTGCCCTTCATTTCAAAAAAAAAAAAAAAAATTGACAAACCCTAAAATCACAAAATTAGTTTCATCAGAAAAAAAAGAGTCCCACGGCTGCCATCGATGGCTTACTTCAGAGATGGGTTTGCGGCTGGGTGGGGAGATGGGTTCATAGTTAGGTAGGGTTCACTACGAAGATGGGTTCGTGGCTACGTAGGATGGGATTTGGGCAGTCTATAGGGGCAAAATTCGTGGCTGCATTCTAGCAGAGATGGGTTCACGAATGGGTCAAGTTCGCAACTGGGCGGAGATGGGATTTGGGCAGTCTATGGAATGAGGTTCATGGTTGGGTTGCGACAGAGATGGATTTATGACTGGATTCACATTCGCAGAGGAGATGGGTTCGTAAATCTCGTCGAAGTTAGGTGCAACATTGAGTATGGTGAAGAAGGCAAGAGGAGTAAGAAGAAGATAGTTTTTTTGTTTCATCAGATTATTATTTTTTTTTTAAAAAAAGTTATTCTTTAGGTAGAGGTGAACAAAAAACTTGAGAACCTAATGAACCTAATTAAACCACCCAACCCAACCTGAGATAACCCGAATTTGATGAACCTAATGAGTAATTCAACCCAACTTAATCTAAACTAACCCGAGATTTCATTGGGTGGGTTTGGGTTGAGATTTTTCCAACCTATTGTAACCCAAACCCACCCAATCTATTTTTTTCTTCATTTTTTTTGCTTCCAAGGTTTAATAAATTTAAAAAACATGATTAAGGAATAGACATATTGTCACAACCTACCTTTTTACAAGCCGTGCTTTAACACTTTCTTTACTTACATATTTATGAAAATCTTGGATTTACTTTTTTTTTTCAAACTACAAAAATAACATAGATGATATATCACACATTCATACTTAAACTTCTTCTGTTTTTATAAATATATTTACATAAACAACTTCCCTTCTTTACAACTTCATATACTTAGTATATCAAAAAGTGATTTTGTCTCACTTAACCATACTATATTTTTTATATAACCAGTTCCAAAATAACTATATTTGCATAGCAACGGAAACTTCATTGTGGTGGTATCACACCCTGTTCTGTATATTGCTCATACTCCATTGCCCGCTTACCAGTACATTTATTTTGACCTCTTGTTGGAAATTCCTACAGCATGAAATAACTAGGTGAGCTTATGCTCAATAAGTCTAAACATAGCCTACATGTATCTTATACTAATATGCATGATCCATTTATGCTTTCTTATGAACATTTCTTATTCTTATTCTATCTTATCTTTTACTAAGGCCCAAGTGTTCATACCATATGCACACATAGGTCTTTGTAACACTGAGACCATAACTTAACTTTAAACTTCCCTTTTTGTGTCGGGAGCTTGTACAACACTTATCTTTCTTTGGGTGATTCATTTACCAGTCCAGTCATTTTGGTTATCATACCATGCATGACAATACATTTACATACTAATGTAAATCAGATACACTTTTCAATTACATTATATACATAGAATATACTCATGAACATACTATCGTCTTAACCTACTATTTCATTCCGTAGGTGGGTTTAGAATTTACTTGTTTTTACTACTATTAAAACCATCCTCGAGTTTCCTTTGTTACTCATCCAAGGACTTGTTTGACTATTTATATTATTATTAGCCAAATTATCACTATTTAGCTATATGTCAATAAGGTATACTTATGATTACTATTTCGAAATACTATTCTGATTACTTAAACTTCGACCGTCATCTCATTTCATTTTATCTCATAACTTCTACGAAAGGAGAGAAATCCTTTGTAAGGTTGTTCTTCTCTATCTTATGCGTTTTGAGGTTCGTATCGACCATTTTATGAAAAATGATATTTTTGCCCTCGATGGGCCATTTTGAATTCCTAAGTCCGTTTTGGCTAATTCGACACGAAACATCACTTATTAGAGTAGAAACAAGGGTTCAAGGCATCAGGTTGCTTACTTGAAATATCAAAACTTTACACTTTTATCCCTTATTTGAAAATTTTGACAATTTTGCCCTAGGACTAAAAATATTCTTTTTGAACCATTAGTCCCCATTTTGCAAGAGTATGAAATATTCTCAAAGTACCTTACTCAAATTCCTTTTGTGAAAAGACGTTTTTGCCCCTTAATTTTTTTTTCCAATTTTAACAAATTTTGTAAAATTCATAACTCAGAAATGAAGGCGATTTTCATAGAACTGTTCATGACTCCTAATAGTTTCGTCGAGATCTACAACTTTCATGTTTTAACTTTTTTAAAATTTCTACTATACAGGGGAGTTTTTAGCCTTTTTTAAAATATGTCGAGAATAAGAATTTTTTTGCAATTTAGTCCCTAGGGTCATTTTTGTAAAACCTGGTTTTAGAATAGTATACAACCCACAATTTACATAGATTTAGGACCTTCTCAAACAATTTCATGCTAAATCACAACTCTTTAAAAACTAATATCAAAGTTTACAAAATTACCCTATTTGTACACCAAATGACAATTTTCACATTTAAACCTCTATTTCAACAACATAACCACATCATAAACCACATACTCAAGGAATCAACCCACAAACTTGCTTGAATATCCATATGCCTTTTGAAATAATCAAAATCGAAGCAACCCATTTAAACTTTAAACTTGAGAATTTGAACTTACCAAGGATAATAAGTGTTCCTAGGCTTTCCAAGAGCTTCTTTGCAATATTCCTAGGCATTTTTACATAAGAGAATCTTCGGTAAAATTCCCCTCCTTAAACCAAGAAAAACCCTAAGAAAACTTAAAGAAAAGTTTAGTTTCTTTACCTTGAAAAGTTTGTAAAACCTTCAAGTTGAAGCTTGAAACTTGATTAGGAAAGTTTTTTGTGAGGGATTGCTTTGAATAAAATTTTGGGAGGATGAGTCTTAGGCTGCCGAATATGGGTGGAGAAGAAATGAAAAATTTTGCTACTTTAAGTCTTTAATTAAAGACTTATCCAACTTCTTCTTTTTTTTATTATTTTTTTTATTTTTTATGGTGAGTTATCACTCTAAACCATAATTAAGGCATAAGGTGGCCTTTTTATGATTGGGCCACATTAGTAGATAAGGTGGCCCAATAAAAAATCGCAAGGTGTCCCCTTGGTGGGTCCCTCCAAACTGTATACAATATAATTTTTCACCACATAGGATTTTTCTCATACTGTTGGGGCGAAACCATTGAAAAACATATTCTTGTACTATATTAAATATCCTACCTATTCTTTAGTTAACTTTTGGATTCAAAATGCAGTATTTCCTATATTCATGTTTTTACCTTAGTAGTGTACTTACACCACGTTATACCCTTTTTACACTATTTTTGGGTTTTGGCATGTTTTTCTACCTTATTTCTACCTTAATCACCTATTAATTTATATCACAATATTATAATTAATTGTGATATAAATTTGATTTTATGGATATTATTTACAAGTTTCTAAACATTTAAGCTCAAAAATCTGTATTTAACCATATCCAACATTGCATCAACTTCATAGTAAAATTTTCTGTCAATAGTAATCATCATATATTGTCGTAATTTTACAAGAAATACAATTTATTAGGGTAAATTCATTAATTAAATCTAATTAAATATCAAATTTTTGTTAATGAATTTTTGTTGGTCATTACACATATGACCTTATAAAAGCTTTCTCAAAGTGAAATTTATCTTAAGTACACTTTCTAAGCCTCTATATAGGAGTGTATGATTTAGATAGTGTCAAATGAAATTGAATCGCAAGTTAATTTTGTGTTTTTTATTTATCTTGCAATTAGAATAAAACAATTCATAACAATTTTTTTTTTGGTTTTGTTTTTAACTTATTGAGACAATTTGATAAAGATTAATATTTTATGAAATTTAGCTTTTTGATTCATTTTGTATTAACTTATTAGTTTTGATTTTTTTTATTCTTTTTATATTACTAAACCTGACCAACCCACCCAACTCACCTAAAAATTTAATTGGATGGGTTGATTTTAAACTTTGGGTTGGTTGGGTGGGTTGATTCCAAATCTTTGATTGGTTAGGTTGAGATTTTGAAAAAACCAATCCAACCTGCCCGATGTTCACTTAAATTATATGTGTTTGATTTTATTGTAATTTGGAGCTCTTTCTCCCTCTTTTTTTTTTTTTTTTTTTTTTTTTTTTTTTTTTTTTGCTGTTGATTCAAATCTAACAGCTTGAAGTTGCTATTCGATCGCTCTCCATTGGAAGAGAATTTTCATCCTTAATATTAATTTTAATTAGCTCTTGTTTAGGGTTGTTCAAAAAAACCAAAAAACCAAAAATCGATAGCCAAACTGATAGAAAAAATCAAAAAAATTGATTATGAGGCGAAAACCGACAATTTCGGTTGGAAACCGACCGTTGGTACATCTTTGGCAGTAGGTTATTAGAAGCCATTTTTTTGTCAGTCGGTTAACCGACTGACTATCTTCTTCTAATCTAATTAAAAGACTAAATTTGAAGTATCATAAAACCTGTGTAGTGTATACATTTTACATAATACATAATATATTACATTAATAAGAAAAGAGCAGAGCCCTTTCTTTCATGAGTCACAAGAGCCTCACCTCACCATTTCCAGTTTTCTACCCTCATTCACAGGCCTCCTTATGCCCTAATCTCAGAATCCTAACCTGCCATCGCCACGCCGACTACTGCCAGCCTCCATCCTTTTCCTTCTTGGCGTCTCTTTCCAAGGACAAGTTGTCTGGCATTTCCAACTCTAAGGTTTTTTTTTTCTTTCTTTGTTATTTTATTTTTGAAATTTTGAATAGTAATACTGAGTCTGAACTAAACTTCTATACCGATTGATAAATCTCTTTTGTTTTTGAGTGTTTTTTGCTGATCTCCAATATTGGGTTTGAAACTAAACAAAAATAGTAATAAGTGAGTTAGAAATTTGGGTGTTGGTAACAAGAGAATCACATCTCTATGCTCTTGAAGTTTTAAACCTTCAATGATGAAATTTTTTTTTATCTTATGTCACAATAACAATGGACATTAGTTGAAGAAAACCAACATTAAAAATCTGAGAGCTTGTTGTTGTCCACCGATCTTTTGCGTTGTGTATTTGTTGTTGTTGTTTGATTTATTGTTCATAATTGTAATCATATTAGATAAATTTGATATACTATGTCAGTATAGTGGTTTTGATTAATGATTATGCTTTTTTTTTTGACCAATTCTATGACACTTATAATATTGTGTTTGGTTTTTATTTATTATTCTTTGGTTATTTGGATAATCAACATGATGAAATTGTACTGTCACAAAAATAGCAATATAGTAGTAGGAAGACAAAAGAAAGCATGGGATATTTATAGTCTCAAATTTTTGTGAAAGAACAAGAAAAATGTGAGATTTTTGAAATTTTTTTAAAGTAAATATTATGTTTTGAAAATATTTATAGTAAATGTCAGATTTATAATATAAATAACTTATTTACAATATAAATAAGAAATATTTATATTATAAACAAGACTTTATACTATATATCTATTTCTCATGTAAACAAAGAATTATTTAACAAGTGGGTTAAATAAATTATTTTCATAAAAAATTTGTCATTTACTGTAAATAAGTTTAAAAATTGACATTTACTATAATTATTTTCGAAAAAATGACATTTCCTACCATATTCGAATTTTTGTTCTAATATAGTCTCAAACACAAGATTGCTTTAAAAATCCTAGTTGGTTTCTCTGGTTGAAAACCGACCGTCATAAAATCGACCATTGTTGATCGAAAACTGACTGACTCTTTATCTATTTTGTCAATTTTTGATTCTACTTTTTTAAACTGACCTCCATTGATTGGAAACCGACCAAAAATGGACAGAAACTGAACACTCCTACACTTGTTTTTCCCTCCAGACAAAAAAAAAGAAAAAAAAAAAAGCTCTTCTCTTTTCTTAAAAAAAAAACCGCTTTGTTAGCACAAGCCGAGCCGAGTGGAGCAGTAATCTACGGCCTCGTCATCGGCTGTTCATTAGCCAGCTGAGCACCACTCACCTGATTCTTTTTAATTCCCGGTTCTGTCCTTTTTTCTGATACGAGCACCCCGCCAACCTGTACGACTACCGCCGCCTTCACACCTCACCACTCCTTTTTCCACGCACACACCACTCAAAACGCATAAAACGTTGTTTAATCCCTGCAAAGACAAAGTTACCCTCCACCACTCAAACCCACCGTTCACAAAGAGGGCATCCTCGACTTTTCGCTTATCAGTCGCTTTCTGGAAAAAGCATGCGTCGTCCCCATCGAGACCCCCACGGCCCCATGAGGTAACGACACTTGGTAGGCCTCACCGAGTTGGAGGCTATTTTCGTCATTTGGTTGTTTGTTTATCGATTAAAATATCGGCAGAGAAGGGCTGCTCAAAGTGATTAAAAAGACGCCCCAAATCAAAATGTGGCGTTGTTACTTAGCAACGCTCTAATACCTAATTACTTCTATTCCAATTTCCTTCTCTCTCTGTCCTCTCTGTGTTTTTTGCTTCAATTTTGCTCTTGTTGATTCTCTCTCTTTCTCTCTCTGAAGAATTTTTGAGCTGATTATGTCTCAGGCGGTCACTCAGGTCCGAAGGCTTCCTCGGAATTCCCCTTGAAGTGTTCTCGTTGCGGTACGTCGTCTAATTCTTCACTTGGTTTCTCAGCTTCCCTTATTATTATTATTATTTATTTTCGGATTTCTCGAGCTGTGGGGTATTTGTTTGGTCCTCTTTTCTATTAGATTAATTTCTGGCTCTAAAGATGGTGAATGAATTTAAGTTTTTTTTTTTTTTTTTTTAATTTTATTTTTGCTTAGATTTATTGGGCCTTTTCCCATTTTTTTTTTCTCCATTTGCAACAATTTAAGTTTTATTTATAATTTCCATGCAAGCCGTTCGGAATTCTCATTTTGTTGATTTATCTTGTCTGTTTTTTTGCTTTGTTTCTTTTGTCTGTTGTGTACATCTGAGAACCAAAGTAATTATTTTTTTTAAGGAAAAAAATTAATAATTATTACGGAATTGCATTTTTAGTTCTTGTGAAATTAAGATCCTTGCTTTAGGCTATTTGCAGAATAGTAATATGAGATCTCAACCATTTTTAAGCATTAATACAGCATTTATGTTTGTTTTTGGCTTTTATAAGAATTTCCTATGCTATATTCTTTCGATTATCGTATCATATCAGCGTATCCACGTTGAATACCCATCATCTTTAAATGAATCTAATAAAAAAGAAAATCATCAATGGTGTTCTAAGAAAATGGGAGTTCTCCATCTAACACAGGAACATGGTTGGAATCTGCAAGGAAAAAGTTATTGAAGAGAGAATTTTATTTTAGTGAAGCTGTAAAAAGTCTTAGTAAATGATAATTCTTTTTCTGTTCTTCGTCACCCTTTACTCCGATGTAAAGCCAATCCAACAAACTGATTAAGTTATATTTACGACTTCTAAGACTTGAAAGTGAACAGCCAGAAGACCGAATATGTAGCCTGTTTCCTTTTTTTTTTTCCAAAAAAAAAAAATGGTTAGTTAGTAATTTTCAGAGGCGAAGCATCTAATCAGGGCTTAAAAAGATTATCATCCAAATAATTCCATACGCAATATCTTGTAGTCACTTTACTGGGTTCCCATCTTTTGTGTTCTATGTTAATTAAATATTATTATGTTAAGTTCTATCCAAAAAATGATAAATTACTACTCGTTTTCAATTTTCATGCAGTTTTTGATTCATAATGTTTTTGGAATAAAGCTAATTGTCCACGGTAACTGGATTTATTATCTCATTTTTGTGAAAGCAGATAATTTGGAGTAGGGACTGTGCGTAAGAGAGCATGTTGCAAGCAGAGATTAGGTGCTGCTGGTAGTTTGTAAACATGACTGTGTATTCATAGAAAGATATGGGGTATATAAATATTTTTCTGAATTTCTTAATCTTTATATATATATATATATATATATATATTTAGAAAGGGAATGCTTTTTCACGATTTTTTTTTGTTTCTTTTTTCATTCTCAAACATGGTAACTTTGATTTATCACGGCATACAATTCTCTTGTGGAGGTTAATAGATTTTAAGTCCAAACGATGCAAGAGAAATAAAAATGTGAAAACCGTGAATGAGAAAGAAGTAAAAATGTGAAAGTTTTGTTATTTCAAGCAGCAACTGAGCAACATAAAAAAGTTTGAGAGCCAATACGTTTGAACTGCATGTTACATATAGTGGCTGTGGGAAATTGTCTCTGCGTTTTCTTTAAGTCATTCTTTGTTTATTTATTTCTGGGAGAGTGGGGATGGGGTATTCTTTACTTGAATTACCACAAATCCTAGATTTTTATTTTTTATTTTTTATTTTTTATTTTCTTGGTGTTTCACCGTTTAATGTTTTCCCTTTCCTTTGGTTCCCAATGTACCCTTGTGACCAACTTTTTTAGAAAGATTTCTTGTGTAGACTTTTTTGCTCTCTTCAAATATAACTAAGCAGTGAATTTTGTTGTTACATTGTTTCACTCCCTCTTGCTTTTTTTATTTTTTGTTTTGTTTTGTTTTTCCTTCCATTTAACTAATCAGGTAGGGTACAAATGGTCGTTCTCATTGATTATTAAACATTTTCATGCACGTTAGCATGGGTTGACAGGCCAAAATGGCCTTTATTTTTTCTTAGTAAATGGCTTTTCGCTTACTGGCCAAGGGGTAAGGTAAGGGTGTAGCATGCTGTTTGAGGAAAAAAACATATATTTGCAATCTAAAAAATCAATTATTCATCTGTTTCAACAGACATAAGAGTTATAGGCATTAAGTTTTTTTGGCATACAAATGAATCTGCACTATTATGTTGTTGGTTTCTGCTATCCAAAAGTATCTTTGCAGCGTCCATTTTTTTTTCCCACAAATCTAAAATGTGAAAATCACTAGTTTTTTTTTTTTTTTTTTTTTTTTTTGGCATGCTATCTTTTGATCGATATTCTATTGGGTCTGGTTATGTGCTATATTCATAGGCTGGAAATGTTTATGTCGTTCATTAGTAAGGAAATGTAAATGTTTTATGTACGACCCTATTCATAGCGTATCTAGATGCTGACATACTTGGATCATGTTCTTCAATTCATGAATTTGCAGTTACAAAGATAATATAGGTGTCAATAATTTTGCGTACCGGGATGCCAGCAATATTTGATCATGATCTTGTATTTAAAAATTTTTAGCCATTTTTTGTTCTAGTCTGAGTCTCAAATTGCATGTGGAATTGAGTTTTTTTCTTTTTTAATTTTGATTTTTATTAATATTGAATTTTACACCAGTAATCTTCAAATTATTTATCTTTCGTCTAATTACTCAATGAAATTTCTTTACTTCTCAGGGGCAATACATAAACAAGTATAGCAAATGTAAATTATCGGAGTTTTGATTTGAACCATTCCCAATTTTTCAAAATCTCTGTTTATCTGTATATTCCTTTTTAATTGACATTTGACGTTCATCTTTATTTTCTTTACCATGCATATCTCCATTTTACTTTATATGATTGTTTGATATGGTGAGTATTTTGCTTTTTGCTTCCTAGATTTCAAATTGAGTTACTGCAAATTGGTCTTGATGATTTTCGCTTGCATCTTTGGCATCGTTTCACATTCCTACTTCATATTTTTCGTCTTTTCAGGGTTAATGAAGCTTGATGATTTTCTGGTTGGGAGCACGAGAAGCTCCAGAGATATTTGCACATCCTTATTAAACATTCTCATAAAAGGGTTCTACCCTAGAAACGTGGTCAGATATTTAATAAAGTAAATTCTCTGAAGATCTGGTGTTTTGGTGCTGGCATAGATTAAAATGGACAGATCAGACACATCTGGTTTTGTTAGCGGTGGAGACAGCTTATTTTCATTTCCTCTACTTGTTCGTCTAGTTCTCATTTGTTAAGAGTTGCTAATAGGATCTCTAACGACGAACTCGCCTTCTCAGCATTAAAAATACTGTATCAGAAAATGGATCTGAACAAGAAGGGTTTTCTGTTTTCTCGTGATGGTGAATTTACCAAAAGTGACAACATTGGAGACACGACTCTGTGTTTGAATTGCCCTGGCTTTGGAGGGAGCAACCTATCCAGGTATCAAAGTAATGTTGGGGTTAGCTTTTCCAGTGCTCCTGATGATGGCTGTGGGTTGGTACTCGGACTGGGACCAACACCAAGTGCATACTCTAATGATTATCACAATTTTACGTTGAAGAGGAGCAAAGAATTATCCCCCGTACAACCTCGAGGCTTTCCATCTGAGGGTGATTCGATTCTCCAACTTGGCCTATCTGGGGGGACTAAAGAAGCTTCGGGTATTTCTGTATCATCAGAGACTGATATGAATGCGTCTTATTTCCCAGCCCAAGTATCTCCCCGAGAAAACCAACTCTTGATTCCAGTCGTTGATGAGGGTTCTACTTCGGCAAAGAAATCAGGTGGGTATATGCCATCACTACTTATAGCTCCAAAAATGGATGGTTTTAATATTTCATTCCAGTCTCGAGAATCTCAGGAGTGCCCAAGCAAATCCCTGCTAAATGAACCATCTCTTTCTAGAGAATATTCTGTGGATATTATGTCTGAGCAGGAAACAGCTGGGACAAACTCAGATCAACGAACCAGCAATCCTAAGCGATGCAAGTTTTTGGGGTGTACAAAGGGAGCACGAGGAGCATCAGGTCTTTGCATTGGTCATGGTGGTGGACAAAGATGTCAAAAACCTGGTTGCAACAAGGGTGCTGAAAGTCGAACAGCTTATTGTAAGGCCCATGGTGGAGGAAAGAGGTGTCAGCACTTGGGTTGCACTAAAAGTGCCGAGGGGAAAACAGATTATTGCATTGCCCATGGTGGTGGTAGGCGATGTGGGCATCCAGGATGCACCAAGGCTGCAAGAGGAAGGTCGGGGCTTTGTATCAGACATGGTGGTGGAAAGAGGTGCAAGATTGAGGGATGCACTCGAAGTGCTGAAGGACAGGCTGGCTTGTGCATTTCGCATGGGGGCGGACGTCGTTGTCAGTACCAAGGGTGTTCAAAGGGGGCACAAGGGAGCACTATGTTTTGCAAGGCACATGGTGGTGGAAAGCGCTGCATATTTCAAGGCTGCACTAAGGGTGCTGAAGGGAGCACGCCCCTTTGCAAGGGACATGGTGGGGGAAAGCGTTGTCTTTTCGATGGTGGAGGGATTTGCCCAAAAAGTGTTCATGGTGGTACAAACTTTTGTGTTGCTCATGGTGGTGGGAAGAGATGCACTGTGCCAGGTTGCACGAAAAGTGCACGGGGACGCACTAATTGCTGTGTTAGGCATGGTGGAGGAAAGCGGTGCAAGTATGAGAATTGTGGGAAGAGTGCCCAAGGCAGCACGGACTTCTGCAAGGCCCATGGTGGGGGGAAGAGATGCAATTGGGGTGAGGGAAAATGCGAAAAGTTCGCAAGAGGAAAGAGTGGTTTATGTGCTGCTCACAGCAGCCTGGCTCAGGAGCGAGAGTCGAGTAAGGGTGGTCTTATTGGTCCCAGACTTTTTCATGGGCTTGTATCTGCAGCCTCAACAACAGCAGGAAGCAGCAACCATTCTATTTCAGGAATCAGCGTTGTGTCTGATGGCATTGATTCACTTGAAAAGCCAGCGAAAAGACAACAACTAATACCCCCACAGGTATTGGTTCCTCTGTCGATGAAGTCCTTGTCATCTTATTCAAACTTTTCGAATTCTGAGAAGTCAGAAGGAAGGAACAGGTTCGACATTGGTGTTGGTAGTAGTAGTGGGAGGAAAAGCTTGGACTTCGATATTCCAGAGGGAAGGGTCCATGGCGGTCCTCTCATGTCATTGTTTGGTGGTAATCTGAAGAATGCAATTGATGGAATCTGAAAGCGTCAGGCATTGTATGTAAAGTTCTAGGTTTTTTGTTCTAGATTTGGGATTAATTTGGTGATGAAAATTGTAATTGTGTATAAATTATGGTGTCTGTTCAGTGACTCGTATATAGTTTCTGTTGATAGGTTGTGGAATTCTATTGTAATGTGAAGGAATCTTGATTCTTCAGTTGGGTTTTCCTTCTGCTTAATTAGACCTCAAAAATGTTATATGAAAGCAATCTGCACAACGAGCCTGCTTTCTATGCCTGTGTTTATGGAAATATTTAGCCTAATATACATATAAAAGTGGTGCAGATGAGTTGTATAATTAGACGTCATCAGTACTACCGTTCAAAACTTTGTACCACAAAGGATTTGTAAAAAAAAGTTTGGCAAATTTGAATCAGGTATGGTTTCTATCAAATAGAAATATTTTATTGCTCAAATAGTTGGTGTGCGTGTTCTTGAATGAACGATTTGATCACCCTTATCGTCCGTCTAAGGTTGAACGACTTGATCAGTATCCTCTATTATTCTTAGGGTGCTTCTATTAAGGCCTTCAATTTTATTTTTGCACATTGTTTTTAACTATTTTTCATTTACCTTTCTTTTTCCAAACATTTTTCTTTTTTAGTTTATATACTAATTGACAGTTTTTCCGTCATATAATTTTTTTTCGTTTTATTTAACCAAACTTTAGATTCCAAAAAAAATAGGTAGTGAATTGTAAGGGTTTATATATGAACTGAACAAATTGTACATCTTTTACCTAAAAACAAGAAGGAAAACATAGTATTTTTTTTCTTTTTTTTTTTTCCTGTTTATATCACATTCTATCAAAAGGAAGTGTGGTTCCTTTTATTGGAGCACAAAATTTGTAGTTATTTATGAATCAAACAATTTGCAACGATATATAAAATTATAATTAGCATATATAAAAAAATAAAAATAAGAATTTAAAAAAAAAAAATATTTTATAGGAGACTCTTTCAGGTTGTATTCTATCTCTATTTTTTTAAAAAAATAAATAACTAATTTTTTAGAATGAAATATATATACACACACATATATATTTAAGATAGAGGTGTGATAAGTACTTTTTTTGAAATACTTTCATCCTTAAGAGTAATTTTATTAATAAATAATACAATAATAAATAAATTTCATCAAATAAGAATATGTGAAAAGTAAAATAAATGTGTCAGTAGACACCTTTATTCCTCTTACACGTTTAGAGAAACGTGAAGATGAGAAGTGCTACTTATTCACGTGGTGATAAAGGTTCTAGGGGCATATATTCTTGTTATGTGTATAGAGAAACTAAAGGTGTATCATTTATTCATGTCAAAGTTGTATACAGAAGCTGAAGGTGTTCGTTCGTCACCGGTGGGCGGTAGTGCGTGGCTCTCAAGTGTTAGAAACTCGACTCTTTTTCCAGTGTGCTTTCTGCTCGCTTGCTGTGTTGTGGCTTCCTGGCTCATCTGAGGGTGGTAAGCTTGTTTCGTGGAAATCTTGCTAGTATCACTTGGGTTTTTTACTTATACGTATTTGTCAAAAAAAAGACAATGATGTTTTTTTATGATAAACGGAGGTGGTCTTTCTATTTTCCTGTATACACTTTATACCTACTCTGGACGTTCTTATTTTTGGTGGTGCTGTGGTAAGCCTTAGTGTTTTTAGTCTCTTGATTTTGATCAATCATAGTTATCTGTTGTTTATAGTGGCGTATTTAAAAAGCCATGTGTGTGCTTAATTAGTTGTATATCTGTTCCATCTCCTCTTGTTTGAATTTGGTACACGTGTTCGTAATTTCGGTTTGTGGTCAGGGTTGAAGCGTTAAATGTTGAAAAAATAGTATGCAGTCGAATTTTAAAATTTTTATATATCAGAGTATTTTTTAAAACACAAGTTTGATACGCTATATGCATAAATTAACCAGATTTTACTAACTTCTATATGTTGAAGAACTCTCGTAATTCGTGAAGATAAGTAACGTTCCACAAGAGCCTCAACCAACTGGTCTTCTTTGCTATTTTCTATCCACGATCGGAGTGAGTGTGTGCTCACACGTATAGCTCTTCCACCAGGCGACTCTCCTTCCCACCAATTGAGAGAACCCAAAGCTAGTGTTCATGATTTGTGAACAAGAGTTCTCGAGAGTTTCAGAATCTCACCAGTAGAGTTTTACTCTTAATCTCTCAATTGATCTAAATAATAATGAGACTCACTCCCTTTTTATAGAGGTTGGACCCAAGAGTCAGTCTTTATCAAATAATACCTCAAAATTTGAATTAGAATCAAATTCGGATCAATATCTGATGAAATCTGTGTGATCTTTTTATCGCACGATCTATTAGTGATGTGCCTTAGGCCAATTATGTAATGACTACATATTGATTTCATTACTTTTGCATTTTATTAATAAAGAGACATTTTCATTATTTTTTTTATTCTAATTCTATAAATAGTTGATTCTATCTAAGATCATCAAGTATGTGACTTGATAGTAAAACTCTTAGGTGAAAATTGAATTATATTCTAAATTATCCCTAGTCGGTCATTATTATTGGGATAATGATGAATGAAGACTAGTATGAAATTTGACTGATGATTATGTTTTACTAATCATGTGTATGAGATACTAAGTCAACTCATAGATACATATTTAAGAAATGATGTATTGGATTGACCTACTATGAGAATACTGCATGGATAATTGTCATAAGTGATTCTCATCACAATAGTATTATCCTAGTCTTCTGATCTGAAATCACCATGGTTTCCTACATGACAAGTTCTATATTTTGACATAATCTAATATTATCTTTAACAGGATGATGGAATAGATTGTTGTTGGATATAGAGTGAATCATGTGAGGAATATGAGTGATTAAGAAGGAATTTGTCCCTCATTTATTATGAGAAAGATATCTGTGGGCCCCTCGATAAGTTAGACTGAAGAAAAATGTATGGCCATACTGGAATGAATTGATAAAGGTTATCAATATCAGTCTACTTAAGATCGAGAAATAATATGATTGAATAGTATATAGATGACATAAACCATGCCTTATGTTCAATCAAGGTATCTAGAGACAA
>CAMOHE010058036.1:115560-187704 GCA_946598075.1 Artocarpus hirsutus
GTGGATTAGGTTATGTCGGATTATTGACATTTGCATAACTTGGGTAATCATAATGTCTTGCTAGAGGCCACTTATGATTTGTGGGCCAGAAACAGAATTTCAAGCCCACTACCAACGTTATGTGAACCTACAAGGTCGCACACTTAGAACAGACCAAGAACAAATTTTGGGTTAACTGTGTCTAGGTTCGATGAACCTGATAATGTCAAGATTCGATGTACTAGATATGTCTAGGTTCATTGAATCTGATATTATCTAGATTATCTAAATCATATTCGAATTACTGATATTATCTAGATTTTTTGAATCATATTCGAATTACAGACATTATCTAGATTCTCTGAATCATATTCGAATTACAGTTTACCCTAGTTAAAATCTGACTTTATCTCGAAGTCAATATATATATATACATATGTTTTAGGGTGTCTAGTCAAATTAAGAAGAGAAAAGGCGTTCTCTCATTCTAAAAGGCAAAAGACATTAAAACCTTAAAAATTAGAGAGAGTCATTTAACGCAAAAAGATGGTGCTAGCACACCAATTCGTTTTTGAGAGAGTCTATTTGTGTGGATACCTACAGAGGACGTTGCTCTAAGTAACAACGTCTAAATCCAATTCCGATTACTAAAAGCTCGAGTTAGGGTGTCACCGGAGTGAACCCGCTCTCTCCCTTCCAAAATCTTGCCCGTTTTGTCATCCTAGTAAGATTTCATGACTTTATAATCAATCTAATCGAATTGTATGGATCTTGCGAGGTTTTTGTGGGAATTAATTTTTAATTTTTCGCTGCGTATTTAAATCATAAAATCCAACAAAACCCAACACGATCAACGTGCTGATCTGTCTAACCGGCATGCTGAATTTGCCCTATCGGTAGGCCGAACTTGCGATAAAAATCCCAGCGAATCTTTTATCTTCCACCTGAGATTCTATAGGATAAAGTCTCAGTTTTAATTCAAATAACCTAATAGAGATCTTATCTAATTAAAACAACTTTCTCTAGATAATCTCTAGGAAAATAAATATTCTTGATAATTCAATAAGTTTATCTTGAATTAATTCAAAATTAATCCAACTGATAAACAGACATGAATTATCCGATCGCGATAATTCAACAAATTGATCTTGAATTAATTTTATCACAAAATTAATTCAACCGATAAACAAATATGAATTATTTGATTTTACCGAATTTCAACCAATCTGATAAATTTGACATAAGTCACCAATTATTGAAAAAGCACGTTGTATCGTTACAGGATTTTTGTGAGCTAGCAAAAGGGACCTGATGGACCTACATAGTTCAGGCTCTCGATAATTATGAAACCCAATATCCCAGATATAAATTTGATAATTATGAACTCCAATGCTACTCCACTAAAAGCTTGGAGCTGCACTCTCGAACTGTATAGAATTACAAAGCCCATATAGCTAAGTCTTCATGACAAATCATAATGTATTATATCCTCATAGGATTATCTATAATTGACTTAAGGACAAGCTGTCTTACCTTCCTGATTATTTTCATCTTACGTTCTATTATCTTACCATCAGAAAACTTACCATCCCGAGACAATATACTATTGGTTACACCTATGTATCCAAATGGTTGAGAGCTCTAGTTTTTCAATTACAGGATAACGTATATAAGAGAATATCACTACTCCTACAGAGGAGCTATGGATTCCATATCTATGAATAACAGGTCTACGCTATCAAGAGTCATGCCTCTAACGTACCAGCATATGTACCATTATTAAAATGTAGGTGTCACCCTTGGGTACATCAAAAGACACAAGTTAAGACAACGGGCCCACTACATCTCAAGATAAAGATATAATACAAATGATTGTCTAAAGTGAATCGATTTGCCAAGACAGAATTATTAATCCAAATCAATTCATCTTATGTCCCGATCTAACACATCGTCACCTATGACAACGTGCCAATATTTCTATTCATGGAGTCCATCTCTAATGGTCAAGACAAACCATCTCCTAATAGGGATATAGACAACATAACATTCTTTACATGAATAAAGCACCCAACTTTATTCCTCGATTGTGGTTCTTATGATTTAGACTGTCACCTTAAGAATCATGTCTTCTGCATAATCTGTCCATCATATGCCCAATTCTTAAAGGTTTAAACTAATAGTCTCAGACTATTGTTTACTTAACATACATTCAACAAATATGAATGTAAAGAGGGCAAGTTTTGGTATATAAATAATGAATGAATTCTTTACTGATAAAAATGTCTCTAAAAACATATTACATTTTTACTCATTCGGGCATACACGTCTAACAATTTCCCACTTGCATAAGTGAGTAAATATGACAAATCCTGCATTCCCATAGCTTCCACATGTCTCTCAAAGACTCTCCAGTAAGTGTCTTCGTAAATGGATTAGCTAAATTGTTCTCTAACGGGATTTTGCACATCGTGACATGTCCGCCCTCGATGAAGTCCTTTATCACATAATATTTCCGATCAATATGTATACTCTTCTTATGAAATCTTGGTTCCTTAGTAGTAGCTACCGCCGCACTGTTATCACAGTACAGTAATACTGCTTTATCCATACTAGGAACTACCTCATGATCCCCAAGAAACTTGTAGAGCCACACTGCTTCTTTCAAAACATCACTAGTTGCCACATACTCAGCCTCCATCATTGAATCTAAAGTGTAATCTTGCTTCACACTTCTCAATTGATGGCATTGCCGCTTGAAGTAAACACAAAACTCGAAGTTGATCTCCTAGAATCTAGACAGGATTGAAAATCTAAGTTAGTGTATCCTAGAGGTGTCAAATCCTCACCCGAATGCACAAGCATATACCCTCGAGTCCTTCTCAAGTACTTGAAAATATGTTTTACAGCAACCTAATGGTTCGGTCCCAGATCCGCTCGAAATCGACTAACTATCCTGACCGCATAACAAATATTCGATCATGTGCAAAGCATGGCATGCATGAGACTACTCGCTACCGAAGCATACGACACCTTCTTCATGTATTCTCTTTCTTCCTCACACTTTAGAGAGTCTTTCTTAGAGAGAGTAATTCTAGACCTAGATGGTTGCCCACCTTTCTTGGAATCTTGCATTGCTAACCTCCTGAGAATCTTATCTATGTAGCCAGCCTGGGACAAAGCTATCATTTTGTTATCCCTATCCCAAAAGATCTATATATCGAGAACAAAATTGGCCTCACCCAAGTCCTTCATGTCAAACTGCTTGGTCAACCATAATTTGATCGATGATAATGCCCCAATGTCATTGCCAATTAACAGAATGTCATCTACATAGAGCAGTAGAAAAATTACCTTCCATCCTTAATGTGTTTGTAAACACCTAGCTCATCCACGTTTTGTTAGAACCCATAAGTCTTGACAACTTAATCAAATCTTATGTTCAATGAACAGGAAGCCTTCTTAAGTCTATAAATGGACTTTAGCAGCTTACAAACCTTACTCTCTTGACCCTTGACCTTGAACCCATCTGGTTGTTCCATATAGATGGACTCATCAAGATAGCTATTTAGAAAAGCCGTCTTGACATCCATCTGTCAAATCTCGTAGTCGAGAGCGGCAGCTATGGACAAGAGAATTTGAATGGACTTAAGCATGGCTACAGGCGAAAAGGTTTCCTTGTAATCGATTCCTTCCTTTGCATTTAACCCTTAGCTACCAGTCTAGCCTTAATGGTTTCAACCTTTCCATCCACTCCTCTTTTCCTCTTGTAGATCCACTTACACCCCATGGGTTTTACCCCTTTGGGAAGATCCACAAGCTCCTAGACTCGATTAGTCTCCATAGACTTCATCTCTATGTTCATGGCCTCTGTCTAGAGTTTCGAATAAACATCCTCCATAGCCTTTGTGTAAGTATAAGGATCCTTATCATGTTCATCCGGTTCAGCCAAGAAGGCCTCCTCATTGAACATATACTTTTCAGGTTGACGCCCAATCCTCCCACTACACCGAAGCCCCTTAGCTTGTTGTTCGGGTTCGTTTGGTTTTTCTACACTGATCGAAACTATTTCATTTGGAACCTCCAGACTGATTGGATCACTCCTTAACTCCTCAAGCACTACTTTGCTTTGAGGTTTAAAGTCGTACATGTAACTCTCCTCAAGGAAAGTTGCATTAGTTGAAACTAGGACTTTATTTTTCTTTGAGTTATAGAAATAACACCCTTTAGTCCCTTTTGGATACCCTACAAACACACAAACTTTCAAACATGCTTCTAACTTATTTGCATCCTTAAACAGGACATGAGCTGGACATCCCCATATGCGAATATGGTTTAAGGATGTCTTCTTGCCTGTCCACAACTTGTGAGGAGTTTTAGGGATCGATTTTGAAAGCACATTGTTCAAAAGATAACATGCGGCTTGTAGTGCATATCCCCAAAAGAATAAAGGTAATGATGAATAACTCATCATGGACTTGACCATGTCCAATAAAGTTCTATTTCTTCTCTCTGCTATGCCATTTTGCTGCGAAGTGCTCGACGCAGTTAAATGAGATAAAATCCCATTCTCTAATAAGTGTTTTAGAAACTCATCAGAAAGGTATTATTCACCTCGATCGAATCAAAGTGCCTTTATGGGTCTACCCAGTTGTTTTTCCACTTTAGCCCGAACGAAACTCCCTGAACTTGTCATAAGTTTCGCTTTTGTGGTGCATTAGGTACACATACCTATACCTTGAGTAATTGTCAATAAAAGTGACGAAGTACTCATACCCTCCTTGTGCTCGGATGTTCATCGGTCTGCAAACATCACTATGCATAAGTTCTAGAACCCCTTTGGCCCTATTGCCCTTAGACCTGAATGGTCTTTTGGTCATTTTACCCTCCAAATAAGATTCACATTGAGGTATAGATTTCACCTTTAAGTGACTTAAAGGTCTATCCTTTACCAACCTTTAAATCCTATTCAGGTTAATCTGATCAAGGTTCAAATGCCAAAGATAAGTCTTATTAGAGTGAGAAGTTTTAAGTCTTTTAGAGTTAGTATCATTCATCGCAGCATTAAGCAAAAAGTCCATCTTAGGTTTGATAAAATATAGATTATTTTGCATCCATCCAAAGCAGATAAACGATTTGTTTTTATGAATCACCACTTTATTATTAAAAGAAACCAAATAGGAGTCTTTAAATAAACAAGCTGTAGAAATTAAATTCCTTTTAAATTTAGGAACATAAAAACAATCTTCCAAAATTAAATTCTTATAATTATCAAAATAAAGATAGACGTCTCCCACTGCTTCCTCTAAGACTAAGGATCCATCGCCCATCCGAAGCTTGAAGTCTTCATGAGGTAGGCTTCTCTTTTCTTTGAACGCCTACAAAGAAACACAAACATGATTAGTTGCACTAGAATCTATGACCCAAATGTCATTGGATTCCTTAACCAAACAAGTTTCTAAATACAAAAGAATACACTTACCTCCTTTGGCAAGGAAGTCCTTGCAATGCTTCTTGATGTGCCATACCTTGCTATAGAAGAAGCACTTTAGCTTCTTTGGGTACTTCTTCTTCTTCTTCTTGCTCTTGTTGTTAGCAGGAATAGAAGACTTCCTGTTCTTAGCCCGTTGTTTTGTTCCATTCATAGGGTTGGGATTGGAACCAGAAGCAACCGCCAAATTGGCCTCGTCACCAGTAGGAGACTCTCTAATTAGCCAGTTGAACTCCTATAACCGTTTCATTAATTATGTTAAGGTCATATCCTGCCTATTGCTCAAATTAAAAGTAGCTCTAAATGGAATAAATTCCTTTGATAGAGTCTCAAAGACCATAGTCATTTGAGTTTTAGTATCGATGTCGGCTCCATTGGTTTGTGCCTCAGTGAGGTAACCTATGACCAACATCATGTGCTCCTTTATACATGTCCCCAATCTTTGCTTACAGTTCAAGAGTTTCTGAAGCACCCCTTGTCTCCAAACATGTCTTCTAGATTATCCAAGATCTACACTGCAGTGTTATAATCCTCTTATTGAGCCTGCAGTACGTTGTTCATGCTGGCCATAACATAGCAGTGGGCCTGATCATTTGCATCTTTTCAACAATCATATGCTTGGAATTGATCATTAATGGAATCTCCTGTAGGCTCGGGAGAACAAGGGGTTATCAACACAAATTTCAGTTTCTCAAAGGAAATGATGATATTTAGGTTCCGTTTTCAATCATTATAATTCTCTCAAGTTAATTGGTTTTTGTCAAGTATCGAAGATAAAGTGTTTTTAGACATTTTTAATCTACAATAAAGAATTATATATCAAACATAAGCAAACATAGCATAATAATTTAGCAAGATAACACGATCATGTAAAAACATACAAATGTGTTTATGTGTCAAAACCTTGAAAATATCACAACCTTACAACAATAATTCCCAACTCAGAATTCAACAAGCTCCTAAGGGAGTCATGCCAAATTCAATCAGGAACATGGATCCCTTTTTGATTAATATATGCCATCTAGGACCCATATGATCCATCATATATTAATAGTTGTTTCTTTGGCCATCAATTTTATTAACAGAGCTCCTAGGGGAGGTTAATAATAAAATTAACAGAGCTCCTAGTGGAGGTTAATAATAAAATTAATATGAGTGTATAACCATCATTTCAATATCTTATCCATGATTTATAATCACCACCTAGGGGTGTGCAACCGTAAATCACGTCAAAATACCTTATCCTTTTGGAGATCCAATCTGGTACATGATAGAAATCCCTTCCTATGGGTCGAGACCACCATGTTTTTCCTATAGACCAACGATAGAGGTCTTAGGTTCTCTCTTCGAAAACCTTCTCCCACTCAATCTTTTGAAATCAAGGTTTTATTTTAAAAAGACATGCATGAACAATTTTAATATGAGCGGCACTCCTTGTTCTATATGACATGTTATCAATATCCATGGCAAATCATATTATAATGTAGACAAGCAAAGTAATTAAACAAAGGTACAAGCAAAATAATAAGAAATAGCTGTAACATTATGGTTCCACCCTAGAGAATAAAAAAACAAAGATTACAAGAGAATAATCGAAACATTTTATTGATTCTTCATCATTGAATCCTTAAGCTATGTCCTTCTTCATGTAATGTCCATCTTCAAGTCTTCAATCTTATATAGATTAAATACTCCATATTTTCGGTCATATCCAAATTTAATGTTTCTCAAAATTGTCCTAAAAAATAAAATTAAAACTGCATCAAAAACTACACATTTTTTGAAAAAATTTCTAGTTTTCTACCGGCAAGCTGATTTGGGTGATCGGCTTGCCGATCATGACCCTCTGGCCTGCCGATCTTCATAGATCGGCCTGCCGATTCATGACATATCGGCCTGTCGAACTGGAAGTTTGGCCTGCCACCATAGCCACCTGATTTTTGTCCCGTTGACGGCCTGCCAAACCTCACTCTGGCCTGTTGATCTGCGACCATTAGCCGTCGAATTAGAGGGTTCGACATGCCAATCGAGTAGAGATCACCTCTTTCTAGAAAATACAATTTTTGATGCAATTCATCAATTTTATTTATTCATCAATTTTATTTTCAACAATTCAAAAACATAAAATTAGAGACTTAGAAAATACTTGGGAGCACCATCATTTATCTTCTAGATCCGCCTTCTAGATCTACCTTCTTTGAATAATTATTTAATTACAAAATTCGTACAAATTTAAATAGACCGCCATCTAATTACATGAAAAACCTATATACACATTCTAACCTCTAAAGAACCATAACCGGTATAAAATAATTAATTAATAAATAATTAAATAATAATTTAATCAACCATAATTAATTAATAAACATTCACCATATAATCGATGACAACATAAAATTATATAAAAACCCTAGAGTGCCAACTATCTATAAAAATAAATTCAAACATAGGAGAAATTAAGATCACATAATTTATACATATAGCATGATCACAAACTCGTAAATTTATGTAAAAACCATGGCTCTGATGCCAATTGTTAGAAAAATAGTATGCAATAGAATTTTAAAATTTTTATATATTAGAGTATTTTTCAAAACACAAGTTTGACACGCTATATGAATAAATTAACCAGATTTTACAAACCTCTATATGCTAAAGAACTCCCGCAATTCATGAAGAGAAGTAACATTCCAAAAGAGTCTCAACCAATTGGTCTTTTTTGCTATTCTCTATCTACGATCGGAGTGAGTGTGACCTTACACGTATAGCTCTTCCACCAAGCGACTCTCCTTCCAACCAATTCAGAGAACCTAAAGCTAGAGTTCGTGATTTGTGAACAAGAGCTCTCAGGGAGTTTCAGAGTCTTACCAGCAGAGTTTCACTCTTAATCTCTCAATTGATCTAAATAATAATGAGACTCACTCCCTTTTTATAGAGGTTGGGCCTAGGAGTCAGTCTTATCTAATAATGCCTCAAAATTCAAATTAGAATCAAATTCGGATCAATATCTGATGAAATTCGTGTGATCTTTTTATCGCGCAATCGACATCACGATCTGTCTAACCGGCATGCCGCATTTGCCCCATCGGTCGGCCGAACCTGCGATAAAAATCCTAGCGAATCTTTTATTTTTCACCTGAGATTCTATAGGATAAAGTCTTAATTTTAATTCAAATAACCCAATAGAGAAGTTATCTAATTAAAACAACTTTATCTAGATAATCTCTAGGAAAATAAATATTCCTGATAATTCAACAAGTTTATCTTGAATTAATTCAAAATTAATCCAACCGATAAACAGACATGAATTATCTAATTTTGATAATTCAACAAGTTTATCTTGAATTAACTTTATCACAAAATTAATTCTACCGATAAACAAACATAAATTATTTGATTTTATCGAATTTCAACCAATTTGATAAATCTAACATAAGTCACCAATTATTGAAAAAGCACGCCGTATCGTTACAGGATTTTTGTGAGCTAGCAAAGGGACCTGATAGACCTATATAGTTCAGGCTCTCGATAATTATGAAACCCAATATCTCGGATATAAATTTGATAATTATAAACTCTAACGCTACTCCACTAAAAGCTTAGAGCTGTTCTCTCGAACAACATAGAATTACGAAGCCCATATGGCTAAGTCTCCATGATATATCATAATGTATTATATCCCCATAGGATTTTCCATAATTGACTTAAGGACAAGTTCTGTCTTACATTTCCGATTATTTTTATCTTATGTTCTATTATCTCACCATCGAAAAACTTACCATCCCGAGATAGTATACCATTGGTTACACCTATGTATCTAAATGGTTGAGAGCTTCAGTTTTTCAATTACAGGATAATGCATATAAGAGGATATCACTACTGCTAAAGTGGAGCTATGGATTCCATGTTTATGAATAACAGGTCTACGCTATCAAGAGTCATGCCTCCCATGTACCGACATGCGTACTATTATTAGAATGTGGGTGTCACCCTTTAGTGCATCAAAAAATACAAGTAAAGGCAACGGGCCCACTACATCTCAGGATTAAGATACAATTTAAATGATTGTCTAAAGTGAATTGATTTTCCAAGACAGAATTATTAATCCAAATGAATTCACTTTATATCCAGATCCAATACATCGTCACCGATGACAACGTGCCATTGTTTCTATTCATGGAGTCCACCTTTGATGGTCAAGACAAACCATCTCCCAATAGGGATATAGACGACATAACAATCTTTACATGAATAAAGCGCCCAACTTTATTCTCTCGATTGCGGATTTTATGATTTAGACCATCACCTTAAGAATCTTGTCTTTTGCATAATCTGTCCATCATATGCACAATTCTTAAAGGTTTTGACTGACAATCTTAGACTATTGTTTGCTTAACATACATTCAACAAATATAAACGTAAAGAGGACAAGTTTTGGTGTATAAATAATGAATGAATTCTTTATTGATAAAAATGTCTCAAAAAACATATTATATTTTTACTGCTTAGGGCATACATGTCTAATATTAAATACATTGTGGTCTTTTACATTTGAGTTAGTGATTTTACCTGTCTACTTTATAATGCAATTTTCATTAAAAAAGAGAAATATGCAAACACACTTTACTAAACACAAAACTAGTTATACAAATATACACATGCATATGTATTTCATATAATGTGTTTTAAGAATATTTTTTATCTCAATAAAGCAGGTATCTTATTGGGATGTTTAGCACTAGTTGTTTTAAATTGTACTAAATAATTTAAACTATTATATATTTGTACCTTTAAAGCATGTTTGGTATACCATTTTAGCAACTCGTACTACATTATTAACATAATAAGGTAGTTAGTAGTACATTGCAGAATTTAATACAACAGTCAAACTAATGCGATACGTATTATACCATCTAATACGAAAAAGACATATATTAAACCACATTATATAAATCAATTTATTAGTGTTTGGATAGACACTTTTAAAACATATGATGTTTTGTAAAATAATATATTAATAAATATATAAAAGGATATAGAGGTAAATGGCCTTTTTAAATTACTTTAAAATGAATAACTGTAATTTTTTTAAAATAGGCAAAATGCCATTTATTAGTGATAAATTTGAGCTTAGCGAGTTTAATACTAAACTTGAGAAGTTTATCAGTTAAACTCAATTTTTTCACTGATAAACTTGTTAAGTTTATCAGTGATAAACTTGAGTTTGCTGAGTTTAACACTAATAAACTCAAGGACTTATTAGTTCAACTTAGTTTATCACTGATAAACGACCATCAAGTTATGGTCATTTATTTTAAAAAGATCATAAAAAAGGCCACTTAACCCAATTTCTATAAATAAATGAATAAAATGAAATTTTCATTATTTTTGAGCACTTTATGAATATCATTAAAATTTCATAATCATATATATTATCTTAAATATTCTATATGAGTGTTGTATACAAGAGGATGATATTTAAGGAGGATAATTAAAATGGTCAGTAACATATAATTAATTATTATAATTATTCAATTAAAGTGTTGATGCTCCATTATAGATCAACACAACCTACGGTTGCGCATGATGGTCGAACAACCTTTCCTGCTCTTCTCGACTTCCTAAAGTAAGCTTGCAAGAAGAGCATATGCCTCGAAGGTCAAGAAGGACATCAATGTGGTGCCAGCCAAGGGCTCTCCGATGCCTAAATCGAATACCTATTCGACCGAGAAAAAGACTATAGTAGGTATGAAAGTGTCCAATTACCTTGAGAGTGGAGTGAATGCTCCTATTAATAGTACCTCACATGGACTAGGTGTACTGTACCATAGTGTCAGGTGGGTAGGTGACATGTGTCACAATCCCATCAAAGTGGAAACTTCCCATCTAACGGTTGTAGTGAAGCCATGTGGTAGCTTTCTTAGTGGTTCTTCACAAAATTGCTGATGCCAAGCAAAACATGTGTTCCACCCGAGGTAACTAGCACTTCATTTGGAAGTTGAGAACAACACAGGGACTACCTTAGGAAATGTTTGTCGATCAACTGGGGAGCCCCTAAGGGCTTTAGAACATTTATATATAGAGCAACAGTGGTCAATAGTTTGATGTAAAGTCCTCAGACAAGAGCTAAGAATAACCCCCACTAGTAACCCCTCAGTGCATCTGGTTAGTGGTCGGCCAGGTTGCACTCTGCCTGAGTAATCTGTCCGATCTAATTGTTAAGTTCTTGGGCAATTGTCCTCAGGGTTTGTGGACTCCCAAGGGTTTCTTGACCTGATCTATTTCAACTATTGACTTCAATTGACACGTGTCTACTTGCCATTAGTTGCTTCCCTAACCGGTGCAATAATGGCACCTCTTTAAACAGGATTGCTACCGAGAAAGATTTGCTTTACGAATTGACAAACCTTGTCATGCTTATTTCACTTGCTAATCCCTACATACTTGCGTGTTGCTGCCGAGAAGGATTTGCTTTGTGAATTGATAAACCGTTATCCGAGGAGCTTTATACTTCCCAACCCGAGAAGTTAAACTCTAGAACACAAGATGAGTGACTTGAGAGATTCCCAAAACCAATTCACCAATGTATTCTGGTCAGACAAAAGTATCAAATCCAACCATTTAAGCCTTGAGAGGAAAAGGGGAGAGTGAGGGAGAACGATCCATAGGGCCCCTCCAAAGGGGCTTCAACCCATAATTGTAGTCCAATTTGCTCTCTCCGACAAGGCTGCTTAGTTGGCTTAAATTTTAAGCTTTGAGCAAGGGACTACTTCCAAGCAAGAGTTCCTAGAACTTTTGGAGGGGACTGTCCCAACCAGACCATCCTAAGGAGAGGATCAATATATCGAAGTGACCATCGAGAGCATCACTTAGGTGACTGAATAAGAGGAAGCTTGCTTGGTGGCTGCTACAAGTGGGCCCAACTAATTTGATTGGGGCAATAACAATGGGTCCCAGGTTACGGGCGAAGTCAATGTGGATTAAGCAACTGAAGTCGAGAAGGGGTGACAAGCCGAGGATAGGGACGAGGCCCAAGATGAAACGAAAGCATACCCTCCTCTAGAGACAAAGGTCCAGGGAACAATGGTTTACAAAGTATGTTGTCCTAGGCTAAATTTGGCGACTGAGTACACCTCAGCCATGACCCAAGCTCATTTGGATTCTCTTTTTTGGGAGTATAAAATTCCCAACTATGTAACTTTGTCCCTGCCTGAACTCAAGGACTTTTTAGATAGCCCCCCGATAGGGTCCATTAACCTATGTGTGGAATTTTTTCAAGTAGGATTCTGCTTGCCGATGCACCCATTTATGTGTCGAGCACTTAACAGCCTCAACGTACGTGCCGCCCAGCTAAACGTAGACTGTTATCGCTCAATGATCAACATGTACCTATTGTGGATCTACAACTATGCTTCTGAGATGCCATGGGAAGCTTTCAAACAGATGTTCAAAATAAAGAAACTCCTATGATGGGTCAGGTGGTACTATTTTATTGGCTTCCAAAAGACATTTATCCTTGGGAACTTTGACTCAGAAAAGCTACAAGTGGTTTTACACCAGAGGGGGGCAGTTGAACAGGTCAGGAGAGGAAGTTCCCCCCAGTCAAGTGGTGTCAATGAGATTTAAGTAGGGCCACGTGCGTTCGAAGCAGCCATGGACATTGTGTCAATTAGGAAGGCCACAACAGACCTCACAAACAAGGTCGATTTCGTTTGGCAACAAACTTTTTTGCTAAGTAGGATGAACTTAGAAAACTACATGATGACGTCCCCCTTGGCCGGCCATTCGAGCAAGTTACTATTGCACATCGAGGGGTGGCGAATGTCCCAGGGTCAAGTTCTTTCTAACCTAGTTGGTAGTTGGTCATGCCATCCTTATCTAGTTTCTAGGACTCTCATGGTGGCGCCCCCAATCTGGGGCCACCAATTGTCGATAAGGACCTCAAGGATGTGATTAGGCATATCTACCTCCCAAGGCAGCTCTAGATTGGAGGTTTGACTCGAAGACATATCTTCATTTGTATTGCAATTTTCTTGAGCATTCCTTGACTTGTCTATTTTGCTTTGTAAAGATGTCTTCCAGTTAGCTGTCCATAGAGGAAAGGTTTTTGAGGATGATGGCAATCCGGGACCAAGACAAAGGTAAAAAAGAGGCTAGTAGTAAGAGGAAGAGATGTGAATGATCAGGGTGAACCTTCGTCGATGCCCCGTGAGTTTGTAGTAGCTCAGGTTGGTTTTCTAGCATGTGGGCTTGTTTGATCAAATGGTTCCTTCAACTCCTCTCCCTCCACCAGTGGGCCCTCAGCTGATCGACCGAGGACAAACGGATATCCCCTTATCAAGTTGTTGTGGAGTGCTTTAGCGACCCGACTCCCTTAGAGGAGTTCTTCGACTTAGTCCGGCATCAACCTTATTGGGCTTGCTTCAAGAGTACTTTCCAGCATATGATCTAGGTATAGTTCTACTTTCCTTGCTTGTCCATTCTTCCCATATTGTATATTTTTTAGAAGTTCCACTAACCTTGGGTCTTGCAAATCTGTGTTGAGCTCAAAATTGTTGACCTCAAGGCCAAATAATAGGTCAAAGTCCACAAAGACAAGGCCCTCATGTCCTCTCAAAAAAGGTCTGAATTTAAGGATGAGCTAAAGAAAAGGGACAACAAGTTGGCCCAAATTAAGGCCGAGGTGCAAGCTACTAAAGAGGAAGCCAAAAAAGCCCAGGAATAAGCTAGGAAGTCTAGAGCTAAACTTTCGGTGGTGCAAGAGATGGCCCAGGCTACAAGGGCCAAGCATAAGCAGTTCCTCAGAGGGGTCTTACCAAGTATGCTCATCGAGAGGGCATCTTAAGCTAGGGAAGACTTCAAAGGCACCAAGGAGTCTCCTATAATTATTTTCTACAGATGCGTGACAGCATCATTGTTAAGCATCTCAAAAGTGTAGCTCTCGATTGGTTGTTGGTCAACGATTCCGGTGATAGGCAAGGGGATGTTAAGGAGGAAGAAGAGGAAGAGCACAAGGCACTAGCCTTAGTCGATTAAGGCAGTGGTGGGGAAGAGCAAAATGAAGACCAGGCTGTCGTCGATCTCTACGACGAGTAGACTGAGGACAACACCTGGCTAGACACTTGGAGTCCCAGCTTAGATCTTCCTATTCTCACTGGGTTTATTTATGCTTTTATGCTCTTTCTTTTTGTTGTTTTTGTTTGTTTTGTTGTTTTTTAGTATGGGAGGTGCTTGATTATTGCACCTCCCAAGACATTGACATCCAAATTTTTTTATGTTTTTCTAGAAATTTTAGAAAATTCAAAAGTCTAGCTAAATTTCTAGAAATTTGGCAAGTTTGGTCAAGGTTAGGCATTTTACATTTTCGAGTCAACTAAACACTTGGGAGTCTTGGTCTAGTCGCTCTGGCATTTGTTAATCAGACTAGCGAATCTTGTTTCCAAGTTTGCTGTTGGTCGGGCTTTTTGGCACCGACAACCACACTGTAGGGGTTGACAGTTAATTTGCTTGTGTTGAGTAACCTAGCTTTGAGCTTGTAGCTTGTCTGGATCTTGGCTCAATGGATATTCACCTTTTAGGAAAAGAACTTTCAAAATGTATGCTTTCATTAACAAAGTATTCATTCAATGTACATTTTTGGTGGTTGGTTTTTACAAAGACTTTACAAAAAAATGATTAAAGGAACTAGAAGTCAAAAAAAGGTCTGGTTCTCTCATCAATAGTAGAATCATTTTAAGTGCTTGACATTCCATGAATGAGCGAGCACGTTTCCTTCAACATTAGCAATTTTGTATGTTCCTAGTTGTATGATGCTGACCACTCTAAATGGTCCATCGTATTTGGGCCCAAAAGATCTGACTCTTGGCTACTAGACAAGTACTTTCTTCAAGACTAAATCCCTAACTTTGAAGTTCCTTTGTTGGACCCGCTTTCGGTAATATCGGACCATGACTTGGTTCCAAGATGCGATTTTGATATAGGCTGTGTTCTGCCTCTCTTTAACTAAATCTAGCTCTGCCGTCATTTGCTTTTTATTGCTTTGCTCATTGTAGTGCTTCATTTTGAAGCTTGGTAGGCTGGCCTAGTGAGGATCACTGACTCCACACTATTGACTAAAGACAAGAGGGCTTTCCTATGGCCATCCAAGCGGTCATGCAGTACGCCTATAGGACCTTCAAAAGTTTGTCGTTTTAGGCAACCGTACTTATTGATGGCCTTGACCTGCACGTTGCTCTATGGATATCCTAGCGAGGAAACGAGTTTCTTGATGTCAAGCTGCTCACACATCCTTAAGAGTCTTATTGCTTTAAACTACTTGGTGTTAGTGATGATGGTGTGTGGGATACAGTATTGGAAGACTATATTCTTTTAGATAAAATTTGTGCACTTAGCCTAGGTAATCTCAATATAGGGCTCTACTTCTGCCCATTTTGTGAGATAGTCAATAGCTACGATGTAATATCTAAACTGTGATCCGGCCATAGGGAGAGGACCTATGGGTCAATGGCCCATTTAGCGAAAGGCCAAGCGCATATAATTGGGTTGAGCAGCTCGAGGTAATGGTAGAGCATTTGAGCATATTGCTAGCATTTAAGGCACTTGCAGGAAAAATCCTTGACAAAGTTATTTGAGAGACAAGGATCGGCCTCCCACGTGATTGCTGCATAGACCTCTATATCTCCTCTATAAGGCACTTGGCTTCTGTCAGTCTAATGGATCTTTGTTAGGGCATAGTATAGTCTCGCTGGTAAAGTCTTCCCTCAATTATTGAATACCAAGCTGAGCTATTACAGATGCACTTGGCTTTCTTACGATTGCCAGGCATGGTTATGGTTAAGTATCGGATGATCGGATTCATCCAAGTCCTAATTTGAATGCCTGTTTTGTTTACATTGTTCAATCTCAAGATGCTTGGCTCAGCTAACTTCTCCATAAGTATCGATGTCAAATTCTCATCTTCAGGCACTACAGCTGGTCGACCAAGTACGTCAACCTCGGCTTTCTCGACTCTTGGGATCTACATAACCATGTAGCTCTTGAATTGTTTGAGCAAAGCCTTACTTTCTTCAGGTATTCAATCATCTAATCCTCTCGGGACTAGAATCCATCGGTGACTTGTAGAACCATAAGCATCGAGTCGTTGTGAATAAAGATGTGATCAACTCTAAGTCGTCGTCTGATCTCAAGACCAGCAATAAGTGCCTCATACTCGTCCTCATTGTTGGAGGCCCTAAAGTTAAACCACAGTGCATAACTGGCTTTGTAATCATCTGAGCTAAAGAGAACAATTCCAGCTCCTGACCCATTAGCACTAGAAGACCCATCCATTAACAGCTTCCATGCAAATTCATGTCTACTAGTGTTGTTGCTGGTAGGGTCAGGTCCTTTTATGGGAGCCTTCTCGGCTAAGGGTTTGGCCTGATCTTTCAGTTAGGGCTAGCTCTTCAGGGTACAAATTGGATCTCGATCTCCCTAAGCTTGACCAACCACATGGTTGTTCGACTAGAGATTTCTGAATTTTAGAGGACTTGTCGCAAGGGGTATTTTGTTGGCACTTTAATAATGTGCTCCTAAAAGTATGGGCGAAGCTTCCTGTTAGAGGTGATGAGGGCTAGAGCTAACTTTTCTAGCTACATGTATCTCTCCTTAGCCCCCTATGGTATAGTAAACTAGCTTCTAGATTTTCTTTTCTTTGTAGACAAGCATCAAGCTAACCACTTTCTCCGATACCACTAAATAGGCATAACGTACTTCTCCCGGTAGAGGTTTGGATAGGAGTAGAGGTGTTGCTAAGTACCTTTTTAGGTTTTGGAATGCCTCTTCACACTCTCTACTCCACTTAAATCTCCCCTTAAGTGCCTAAAAAAGGGAATGGCACTTGACGGTGGAAGAAGAAACAAATTTTGATAGAGCAGCGATCATCCTAGTGAGTTTTTATACTTCTTTGACAATATGGAGCAAATGCATGTCAATTAACCATGAACCCAAGGAACTTCCTAGATTTTACACCAAACATGCACTTAGCTGGGTTCAACTCCATGTTGTATTCACAAAGAACATTGAAACAATCCCAAAGGTCAATGATATGGTCGGCTACTCGGATAGAGTATACGAGCATATCATCCATGTATACTTCCATGGTTTTTCCAATCTGTCGAGCAAACATCTTGTTCTACAACTCGTGGTTGAAAATCGTGTCTACTAGTTGGTTCAATTCATGGAAGGGGAAAGCAGTCCTTTGGGCAAGCTTTGTCAAGTTTTTATAGTCAATATAGACCTGTCACTTCCTATTGGCCTTATTGACCAAGACCACATTTGCTAGCCACTCGAGGTAAGTTACCTTGTGAATGAAGCCGACCTTGAGCAAGCCTAGACTTCCTTGTTTATAGCTGTATTTCTCTTCGACTTGAAGGCTCTCATTTTCTGAATGATGGGCTTGTGCTTTGAATAGACATTCAGGTAGTGAGAGATGATGTTCAGGTTGATCTCGGGCATGTCCTCGTACGACCTAGCAAACACATCCAGATATTCCATTAGGAACTTCTTGTTAGACATGTATGCCCTGAGGAGTAAGAAAGTAATATGTTTTTGGAGACATTTTTATCAATAAAGAATTCATTTATTATTTATATACCAAATATTGTCCTCTTTACGTTCAAATTTGTTGAATGTATGATAAGCAAACAATAGTCTGAGACTGTCAGCCTAAACCTTTAAGAATTGGGCATATGATGGATAGATTATGTGGAAGACACAATTCTTAAGGTGACAGTCTAAATCATAAGATCCGCAATCGAGGGAATAAAGTTAGGCACTTTATTCATGTAAAGATTGTTATATTGCCTATATCCTTATTGGGAGATGGTTTGTCTTGACCATCGGAGGTGGACTCCGTGAATAGAAACATTGGCACATTGTCATAGGTGACGATGTGTTGGATCGAGATATAAAGTGAATTAATTTAGTTTAATAATTCTGTCTTGGCAAATCGATTCACTTTAGACAATCATTTATATTGTATCTTAATCCTGAGATGAATAGTGGGCCCGTTGTCTTGACTTGTGTCTTTTGATGTACCAAAGGATGACACCCACATTTTAATAGTGGTATGCATGCCGGTGCATTGGAGGCATGACTTTTGATAGCGTAGACCTATTATTCATAGATATAGAATCCATAGCTCCTCTTTAGGAGTAGTGATATCCTCTTATATGCGTTATCTTGTAATTGAAAAACTAAAGCGCTCAACCATTTGGATACATAGGTGTAACCGAACGGTATACTATCTTTGGATGGTAAGTTTTTCGATGGTGAGATAATGGAACGTAAGATAAAAATAATCAGGAAGGTAAGACATAACTTGTCCTTAAGCCAATTATGGATAATCTTATAGGGATACGATACACTATGATATGTCATGGAGACTTAGCTATACGGGCTTCGTAAGTCTATAGAGTTCAAGAGTGCTTCTTCAAGCTTTTAGTGGAGTAGCGTTGGAGTTGATAATTATGAAATATATATATGGGATATTAGGTTTCATAATTATAGGAAGATTGAACTATATAGGTCCATCAGGTCCCCTTTGCTAGCTCACAAAATCCTGTAACGATACGCTTGCTTTTCCGATCATTGGTGACTTATGTTAGATTTATTAGATTGGTTGAAATTCGAAAGACTCAAATAATTCATGTCTGTTTATTGGTTGAATTAATATTGTGACAAAATTAATTCAAGATAAACTTGTTGAATTATTGGGATCGAATAATTCTTGTCTGTTTATCAGTTAATTTAATTTTGGATAAATTAAATCAAAATAAACTTGTAGAATTATTAAGAATCTATTTATTTTTCTATAGATTATCTAGATAAAGTTGTTTTAATTAGATAACTTCTCTATTGGGCTATTTGAATTAAAACTGAGGCTTTATCCTATAGAATCTCGGGTGAAAAATAAAACATTCGCTAAGATTTTTTTTTTGGCAGTTCAACATACCGATCCTCAAGTTTGGCCTACCGATGGGGCAAGTTCGGCCTACCGGTTGGCAGATCGGCCTGCCTATGCGTGAATAAAAAATCAGGCGTTTTCAAGCAGATTTCATTCGATATTGATCTGAATTTGATTCTGATTCGAATATTTAAGCCCTTATCTAATAAGGACTGACCCTAGACCCAACCTCTATAAATAGGTAGTGAGTCTCATAAGTTATTTAGATCAATTGAGAGATTAAGAGTGATACTCTACTGATGAGAATCTAAAAACTCCCTAAGAGCTCTTGTTCACAAATCACGAACACTAGCTTTGAGTTCTCTCAATTAGTTGGAAGGAGAGTCACCTGGTGGAAGAGCTATACGTATGAGCCCACACTCACTCCGATCGTGGATAGAGAATAGCAAAGAAGGCTAGTTGGTTGAGGTCCTTCTAGAACGTTACTTCTCTTCATTGATTGTAGGAGCTTTTCGACAAACAAAGGTTAGTAGGATCTGATTAATTTATGCATATGGCGTGTCAAACTTGTGTTTTAGAAAATACTCTGATATAATTTTTTTAAAATTTTGCTGTGTACTATTTTTTCAAAAATTGTATCAGAGCCATGATTTTTACATAAATTTACGAGTTTGTGATTATGCTATATATGTAAATTATGTGATCTTAATCTCTCCTTTGCTTGAATTTAATTTATTGAGAGTTGGCATTCTAGGGTTTTATATATTTTATATGTTGCCTTGGATTATGTGGTGAATGTTTATTAATTAACTATGGTTGATTAAATTATTATTTAATTAATTAATACCGGTTATGGTTCCTTAGAGGTTAGAATGTGTATCTAGGTTTTTCATGTAATTGATGGCAGACTATCATCTCCATCTAGGAATTATTATTTAATTTTAAATTTATAAGATTTTGTAATTAAATAATTGTTCAGAGAAGATGGATATAGAAGATGGATGATGGCATTCTCAGGTATTTCTTGAGTCTTTAATTTTATGTTTTTGAATTGTTGAAAATAAAATTGATGAATTATGTTAAAAATGGTATTTTCTGGAAAAGGGTGATTTTTGCTCGGTCGGCATGTCAAACTTGTAGGTTCGGCAGTCCGATGGTCGCAAATCGACAGGCTAGACATGAGGTTCGATAGGCTGTTAGCGGGGCAGAAATTAGGTGGCTCTGGCAGTAAGTTAAACTTCTAGTTCAGCAGGCCGATTAGTCATGAATCGGTAGGCCAATCTGTGAAGATCGACAGGCCTGTGGGTCATGACCAGTAGGCCGATTACCTAGATTGGCTTGCCGGTAAAGAGCTGAAATTTTTCCATAAAAGGTGCAGTTTTTCGATGCAGTTTTAATTTTATTTTTGGGACAATTTGAGAAACATTAAATTTTGATATGACTAGAAATATGAAGTATTCAATCTTTGCGGGATTGAAGACCTAAAGATTGGATTACATGAAGAAGGATACAACTTGAGGATTCAAGGATGAATAATCGATAATATGTTTCGATTATTCTCTTGTAATCTTTATTTTCTATTCTCTAGGATGAAACTATAATATTATGGTTATTTATTATTATTTTTCTTGTAGCTTTGCTTAATTGCTTTGCTTGTCTACATTATAATATGATTTGCCATGTATATTGATAACATGCCATATAGAATAGGGAGTGCCGCTCATATTAAAATTGTTCATACTTGCCTTTTAAAATAAAACCTTGATTTCAAAAGATTGAGTGGGAGAAGGTTTTGGAAGAGAGGACCTAAGTCCTCCATCGTTGGTCCATAGGAAGAACATGGTGGCCCCAACACCTAGGAAGGGATTTGTATCATGTACCAAATTGGATTTCCGAGAGGATAAGGTATTTTAGCATGATTTATGGTTGCACACCCCTAGGTGATGATTATAAATCATGGATAAAATATTGAAACGATGGTTATACACTAATGTTAATTTTATTATTAACCTCTCGTAGGAGCTTTGTTAATAAAATGAATGGCCAAAGAAATGATTATGAATATATGCTAGACCATACGGGTCCTGGATGGCATATATTAATCAAGAGGGGATCTGTGTTCGTGATTGAATTTGGCATGACTCCCTTAGGAGCTTGTTGCAATCTGAGTTGGGAATTATCATTGTAAGGTTGTGATATTTTCAAGGTTTTGATACATAAACACATTTGCATGTTTTTACATGATTGTGTTATCTTACTAAATTATTATGATGTGTTTGCTTATGTTTGATATATAATTCTTTATTGTAGATTAAAAATGTCTAAAAATGCTTTATCTTCGGTACTTGACAAAAACCTATTAACTAGAGAGAATTACAATGATTGGAAACGGAACCTAGATATCGTCCTTTCCCTTGAGAAACTAAAATTTGTGCTGACAACCCTTTGTCCTCCCAAGCCTACGGGAGACTCAACTAATGAGCAATTCCAAGCGTATGATTGCTTGAAAGATGCAAAAGATTAGACCTGCTGCTATGTTATGGCTAGCATGAACAATGTGCTGTAGGCTCAACATGAGGATTATGAGACTACTAAGCAGATCTTGGATAATTTAGAAGAGATGTTTAGAGGCCAAGCCATAACAAAGCGGCAAGGGGCGCTTCAGAAACTCTTAAATTGTAAGCAGAGGCCAGGGACATCTGTCAAGGAGCACATGATGTTGGTCATGGCCTCGCTAAGGCACAAACCAATGGAGCCAACATTGATGTTAAAACTCAAATGACTATGGTCTTTGAGACTCTGTCAAAGGAATTTATTCCGTTTAGAGCTACATTTAATTTGAGCAATAGATGAGATATTACCTTAACAGAATTAATGAAACAATTACAAGAGTTTGAACTGCTGATCAGGGAGTCTCCTGCGGATGGAGAGGCTAACATGGTAGCTACTTCTGGTTCCAATCCTAATTCTGGGAGTGCAAAAGAAGCAATGGGCCAAGAATGGGAAGTCTTCTGTTCCTGCTAATAATAAGAGCAAGAAGAAGAAGAACCCAAAGAAGCTTAAGTGCTTCTTCTGTGGGAAAGTCGGGCACATAAAGAAGCATTACAAGGACTTCCTTTCCAAAGGAGGTAGGTGTGATCTTCTATATTTAAAAACTTGTTTGGTTGAGGAACCCAGTGACATTTGGGTTATAGATTCCAGTGCAACTAATCATGTTTGCGTTTCTCTGTAGAGGTTCAAAGAAACGAGAAGTCTACTTCCTGAAGACTTCACGCTTTGGATGGGCGATGGATCCTTTGTCTCAACGGAAGCAATGGGAGACGTCCATCTTTATTTTGATAATTATAGGAATTTAATTTTGTGAGATTGTTTTTATGTTCCTAAATTTAAGAGGAATTTAATTTCTGTAGCTTGTTTGTTTAAAGACTCTTATTTAGTTTCTTTTAATAATAAAGTGGTGATTCGTAAAAACAAATCTTTTTTCTGTTCTGGACGGATGCAAAGTAATCTATATTTTATCAAACCTAAGATGGACTTACTGCTTAACGTTGAGATGAATGATAATAACTCTAAAAGGCTTAAAACTTCTTGTTCTAATAAAACTTCTTATTCTAATAAGACTTATCTTTGGCGTTTACACCTTGGTCATATTAACCTGAATAGGATTCAAAGGTTGGTAGGGGATGGACCTTTAAGTCACTTAAAGGTAGAATCTATACCTCAATGTGAATCTTATTTGGAGGGTAAAATGACTAAAAGACCATTTAGGTCTAAAGGCAATAGGGCCGAATGGGTTATAGAACTTGTGCATAGTGATGTTTGCGGACCGATGAACATCCAGGCACGAGGAGGGTATGTGTACTTCGTCGCTTTTATTAACGATTACTCAAGGTATGGGTACGTGTACCCGATGCACCACAAAAGCAAAACTTATGACAAGTTCAGGGAGTTTCGGACTGAAGTGGAAAAGCAATTGGGTAGACCCATAAAGGCACTTCGATCTGATCAAGGTGGTGAATACCTTTCTGATGAGTTCTTGGGACACTTATTAGAGAATGGGATTTTGTCCCAGTTGACTGCGCCGGGTACTCCGCAGCAGAATGGCATAGCAGAAAGAAGAAATAGGACTTTATTGGACATAGTTAGGTCCATGATGAGTTATTCATCATTGCCCTTATCCTTTTGGGGATATGTACTATAAACCGCATGTTATCTTTTGAACAATGTGCCTTCAAATCGATCCCTAAAACTCCTCACGAGTTGTGGATGGGCAGAAAGACATCCTTAAACCATATTTGCATATGGGGATGTATGGCTCATGTCCTATTTAAGGATGCAAATAAGTTGGAAGCACGTTCGAAAGTTTGCGTATTTGTAGGATATCCAAAACGCACTAAAGGGGGTTATTTCCATAACCCAAAGGAAAATAAAGTCGTGGTTTCAACTAATGCAACTTTCCTTAAGGAAAGTTACATGGATGACTTTAAACCTCGAAGCAAAGTGGTGCTTGACGAGTTAAGGAGTGATCCAATCACTCCAGAGGTTCTGAATGAAACCGTTTCGATCAGTGTAGAAAGACTAAATGAACCTGAATAACAACCTAAGGTGCTTCGGCGTAGTGGGAGGCTCGGGCGTCAACCCAAAAGGTATAGGTTCAGTGGTGAGGCCTTTTTGGCTAAACTAGATGAACATGATAGGGATCCTTATACTTACGCAGAGGCCATGGAGGATGTTGATTCAAAACTCTGGACAGAGGCCATGAACACAAAGATGAAGTCTATGGAGACTAATCAGGTCTGAGAGCTTATGGATCTTTCCGAAGGGGTAAAACCTATAGGGTGTAAGTAGATCTACAAGAGAAAAAGAGGAGTGGATGGAAAGGTCGAAACCTTTAAGGCTAGACTGGTAGCTAAGGGTTATACACAAAAGAAAGGCATCGATTACAAGGAAACCTTTTCGCTTGTAGCCAGGCTTAAGTCCATCCAGATTCTCTTGTCCATAGCTGCCGCTCTCGACTATAAGATTTGGCAGATGGATGTCAAGACAACTTTTCTTAATGGCTATCTTGATGAGTCTATTTATATGGAACAACCAAACGGGTTCAAGGTCAAGGGTCAAGAGGGTAAGGTTTGTAAGCTGCTAAAGTTAATTTATGGACTTAAGCAGGCTTCCCATTCTTGGAACATATGATTTGATCAGGTGATCAAGACTTATGGGTTCTCACAAAATGTGGATGAGCCATGTGTTTATAAGCACATTTGGGATGGGAAGGTGGTCTTTCTATTGCTCTATGTAGATGACATTTTGCTAATTGGCAATGACGTTGGGGTGTTGTCGTCGGTCAAATTATGGTTGACCAAGCAATTTGACATGAAGGACTTAGGTGAGGCTAATTTTGTTCTCGGTATCTAGATTTTTTGGGATAGGAAGAACAAAATGATAGCTTTATCATAAGCCAGCTACATAGATAAAATTCTTAGGAGGTTTGCAATGCAGGATTCTAAGAAAGGTGGGAAACCATCTAGGTCTGGAATTACTCTTTCTAAGAAAGTCTCTCCAAAGTCTGAGGAAGAAAGAGAATACATGAAGAAGGTGCCTTATGCTTCGACAGTGGGTAGTCTTATGTATGCCATGCTTTGCACACGACCATATATTTGTTATGCAGTCAGGATTGTAAGTCAATTTCAGGCGGATTTGGGACTGAACCACTGGGTTCCGTTAAAGCATATTTTCAAGTACTTAAGAAGGACTCGAGGGTATATGCTTGTGTATTCGGTGAAGACTCGACTCCTCTATGATATACTGACTCAGATTTTCAATCCTGTCTGGATTTTAGGAGATCTACTTTGGGGTTTGTGTTTACTCTAGGCAACGGTGCCATTAGTTAGAGAAGTGTAAAACAAGATTGCACTTTGGATTCAACGATGGAGGCTGAGTATGTGGCAGCTAGTGATGCTTTGAAAGAAGCAGTGTGGCTCCGCAAGTTCGTTGGGGATCTTAAGATAGTTCCTGGTATGGATAAGGCGGTATCACTGTATTGTGATAATAGTGCGGTGGTAGCTAATGCTAAGGAACCAAGATTTCATAAGAAGAGTAAGCATATTGATCGGAAGTATCATGTGATAAAGGACTTCATCGAGGGTGGGCATGTCACGGTGTGCAAAATCGTGTTAGAGGACAATTTAGCTGATCCATTCACAAAGACACTTACTAGGAAAGTCTTCGAGAGGCATGTGGAAGCTATAAGGATGTGAAATTTGTCGTATTTACTCACTTAGTGCAAGTGGGAGATTGTTAGACATGTATGCCCTAAGGAGTAAAAATGTAATATGTTTTTGGAGATATTTTTATCAATAAAGAATTCATTTATTATTTATATACCAAATCTTGTCCTCTTTACGTTCATATTTATTGAATGTATGATAAGTAAACAATAGTCTAAGACTATCAGCCTAAACCTTTAAGAATTGGGATAAACTTTATTAATTTAAGATAAACTTGTTGAATTATTGGGATCGGATAATTCTTATTTGTTTATCAGTTGATTTAATTTCAGATAAATTAAATCAAGATAAACTTGTAGAATTATTAGGAATCTATTTATTTTCCTAGAGATTATCTAGATAATGTTGTTTTAATTAGATATCTTCTCTGTTGGGTTATTTGAATTAAAACTGAGGCTTTATCCTATAGAATCTCGGGTGGAAAATAAAAGATTTGTTAAGATTTTTTTTCGACAGTTCGGCATGTCGATCCTCAAGTTCGGCCTGCCGATTGAGCAAGTTTGTCCTACCGGTTAGGCAGATCGGCCTACCTATGTGTGAATAAAAAATCACTCATTTTCACACGAATTTCATCCGATATTGATCCGAATTTGATTCTTCAAATTTTTGAGACCTTATATGATAATGACTGACCCTAGACCCAACCTCTATAAATAGGGAGTGAGTCTCATAAGTTATTTAGATCAATTGAGAGATTAAGAGTGATACTCTATTGGTGAGAATCTGAAAACTCCCTGAGAGCTCTTGTTCACAAATTACAAACGCTAGCTTTGGGTTCTCTCAATTGGTTGGAAGGAGAGTCACCTGGTGGAAGAGCTATACGTGTGAGCCCACACTTACTCCAATCGTGGATAGAGAATAGCAAAGAAGGCCAGTTGGTTGAGGTCCTTTTGAAATGTTACTTCTCTTCATTAATTGTAGGAGCTTTTTAACATGCAAAGGTTAGTAGGATCTGATTAATTTATACATATAGCATGTCAAACTTTTGTTTTGAAAAATACTCTGATATAAATTTTTTAAAATCCTGTTGCGTACTATTTTTCCAAAACTTCTCTAGGTCTACTCGGGTCTCATGCTTTAGCTAAGACCCAATCATAACTGTTTGGTCGGGGTGCTCGGGGTCCAATTTAATGGGACAAGAACTTCCATAAGAAAAGCTTAGACTTCTTCCTTGGAGAGTCGGGGGTCTAGGTCAGACAACATTTTCGTCCCCTCTTCAATAGACAATTCCACCTTATGCACCTTATAGATGCCTAAGATGTTCAACTACCGAGCCATTACTTTGTTAACTACCTTGGCGTAGCATTCCTTGGAGTCCTTTTGTTTTGACCTTACCACTCCAACCTTATTCTCGGTTGGGAACTTCATTGCTAGATGATAGGTGGAGACTACAGCCTTTAGAGCATTTAGAGTTGGGCTTTCAATTATGATGTTATGTTGTAATGATCTGTCTATAACCAAAAATTTGATTGGATGGGTGGTCCAAGCATAGTCTTCATCGAAGGTGATGGGTAAGCTAATTTTTTCGACTGCTTGGACGTATTATCTGAAGAAACCATATAGAGGAGTTTGAGCCGAGACTAGGACGGTGTGATTGATTTTTAGGTTGTTAAAGGCCTATTTGAACAAGATGTCTGTTGAGCTATCGTTGTTGATTAGTACACGTCGAACCACGTTATTGGCGATTTAGAGTTTGCATATTAAGGCATCATTGTACAGATGGATTAGTCTGTCTGCCTCTTCCTCGATGAAGGTGATCATAGTGTCTTCTTCCTTGCATATCTGTTGATATCCTAGGGCATGTTCATAAGCTCTTTTTTCTCAACCAACCAGGGTTCCCAAACATAGGCTTGCTAACCACTAGCGGTATCTCTGGTGACTGGCCCACCAAAAATCATATGTACGATGTTTGGTGGTTTTGGGGTGTTTATACCGCCTTGGTCTTGCCCCCGGCTAGTTTTCTTAGAGCTATTCGGCCATTTCTTTCATTATTTCTAGGGGCTAAAATGGGTTCTATGAACTTCTTAAGGTTCCTGTCCTAGACAAGCCTCTTAATCTGGTTTTTTAACTAGATGCAATCCCAAGTGGTGTATCCGACGTCCTTGTAATAGTTGTAATACTTGCTCTAGTCGATTTTTGCTCGGTTTCTCTTTAGGGTGGTGTGTCAACTAGCAAGTTTTAGTTGCTCACCTGGTTTAATACCTCGTCTATTGTGGCAACCATAGTTGTATAGCTTTGAAACTTCCCAATGGGTATTTTGGCCTATCTGACTTCTGCTTCTTACTTTGTTTAGGCCTCTCCTAGTTAGATGATTCCTTTTTTTCTTCCCTTTCTTACTTCATTCTTCCTATTTGTGACTCTTCATATAATCAGAAGAATCCATGTGCTTTTGAGCATAGGCGAGCGTTTGGGAGAAGTTGCTTGGCTGCACTAGAGCAAGTGACTATAAAAGACCTTTATCATGAAGGCCTTCTTAGAATGCATACTTGAGTGTTTTGTCCTCCATATGCCTCACGTCTAGAGCTGCTCGGGTAAATTAGTTTATATAATCTCTCATTTCTCCATCGCCTTGCTTCACTGTGTAGAGATGGGTAATCTTATTCTTTCTTAACTTTAACAAGGTGAAAGCTATTGAAAATGCCTCCAAAAGCTATTGAAAGGAGCCCATGGTGCCTGGCTTGATGTGTTTGAACCATTGCTAGGCAGGGTCGGTTAGGGTTAGCATGAAGGCCTTATAAATTGCTACGTCATTAGCATTTTGGAGCATCATGTGCCCTTGGTAGAGTTCTAGGTGCTCATCTACATTGGTTGTCCCATTGTAGGGCTTGATCTAAGGCACCTTGAATTTGTTCAGCATTGGGACTCTCATGATCCCCTTGGTAAAGGTAGGTCATTCATGCCTATGTCATCAGCTTCGTACTGGCTATTCCTGATTTGATCAATTTGACATTGTAGGTCACGAGGTTGCTAGCTATTCATGTCCTCTAGAAGCTCCACCTGGTATGAAGCTCCGTCTCTACTACCAATTGTTGAAAAAATAGTACGTAGCAGAATTTTAAAATTTTTTATATCAGAGTATTTTTTAAAACACAAGTTTGACACACTATATGCATAAATTAACAAGATCTTACTAACCTCATAAATGTATAAAAGCTCCCACAATCCTTGGAGATAAGTAACATACCAAAAGAGCTTTAACCAACTAGTCTTCTTTGCTATTCTCTCTTTACGATTGGAGTGCATGTGGGCGCATGTCATTCAGCCTGTCCCCGATGACTCTCCTTCTAACCAATTGAGAAATACCCAAAGCTATAGTTCGTGATTTGTGAACAACAGCTCTCCGGAGAGTTACAGAGTCTCATTAGTAGAGTCTCACTCTAGATTTCTCAACTGATCTAAATAACAATGAGTCTCACTCCTCTTTATATAGAGGTTGGGCCCATGAGTTAGTCCTTATCAAATAAGACCTTGAAAATTTGAATCATAATCAAATCCAGATCAATATATGATAAAATCTACATAAAAATGTGTGATCTTTTTATCGCTCAGTCGGTAGGCCGAACTGGCAGATTGGCCTGCTGAACCTCTTCCATTGGCAAGTCGAACATAAAGATCGGCCTGTTGAGCTTAATGATAAATGATCCATGCAAATCTTTATTTCCCACCCAAGATTCTTGCGATAGAGCCTTAGTTTTAATTTAAATAACCCAATAGAGAAGTTGTCTAATTAAAACAGTCATATCTAGATAATCTGTAGGTAAATAAATATTCCCGATAATTCAACAAGTTTATCTTGAATTAATTTGTTTAAAATTAATCCAATTGATAAACAGACATGAATTATCCAATCTCGATAATTCAATAAGTTTATCTTGAATTAATTTAATCATAAAATTAATTCAATCGATAAACAGACATGAATGTCTGATCTTATCGAATCTCAACCAATTTGATAATTTGACACAAGTCACCAATTATTAGAAAAGCACGCCCTATTATTTCAAGATTTTTATGAGCTAACAATAAGGACCTGATGGAACTATAGTTCAAGCTCCTGATAATTATGAACCCCAATATCCTCAATATACATTTCATGATTATCAACTCTAACTCTACTCTACTAAAAGCTTAGAGTTGCACTCTCGAACTACATAGAATTACGAAGCCCATTAAGCTAAATCTCTATGACATGTCATAATGTATTATATCCCCGTAGGATTATCCATAATCGGCTCAAGGATAAGTTTTGTTTTATCTTCTCGATTATTTTTATCTTATGTTCTATTATCTCACCATTGGAAAACTTACCATCTAAAGACAATATACCATTCGTTTACACTTATGTATCTAAATAGTTGAGTGCTCCAGTTTTCCAATTACAGGATAACGTATATAAGAGGATATCAACTACTCCTAAAGAGGAGCTATGGATCCATATCTATGAAAAACAGGTCTACGCTATCAAGAGCCATGCCTCCAATGTACTAGCATGCGTACCACTATTAAAATGTGGATGTAACCATTTGGTACATCAAAAGACACAAGTCAAGACAATGGGCCCACTATTCGTCTCAAGATTAAGATACAATACATATGATTTTCTAAAGTGAATTGATTTGCCAAGATAGAATTATTAATCCAAATGAATTCACTTTATGTCCCGATCTAATACATCGTCACCTATGACAATATGCCAATGTTTCTATTCATGGAGTCCACCTTCGATGGTCAAGACAAACTATCTCCTGTTAGGGCTATAGACAACATAACAATTCTTACATGAATAAAACGCCTAACTTTATTCCCTCGATTGTGGATCTTATGATTTAGATCATCACCTTAAGAATCATGTCTTTTGCATAATCTATCCATCATAAGTCTAATTCTTAAAGGTTTAAACTAACAGTCTTAGACTTTTGTTTGCTTAACATACATTCAACGAATATGAACGTAAAGAGGACAAGATTTGGTATACAAATAATAAATAAATTCTTTATTGATAAAAATATCTCCAAAAACATATTACATTTTTACTCTATAGGGCATACATGTCCAACACGACCTGCTTATTGTTCTCCATAGCTGGTTAGTTTTGGGCAAGACGAACCCCTTTGTGCCCGAGCCTATCAAAGACTAAGGCTTGGGAACCTTGTAGGGAGTGATCCCACCTAGCCTAAGCACCAAGCCAACCTCTATGGGCGATGTGGTTGCCTTGGGAGGCACTCTCCTATGTTTGGGTCCCAGCATGCTTAGATTATCCACTTTGGGAACTGTCCCCTAGCCCTACTCAACCACTAGCTCGGTCTTCTCGGGCTAACAAAGGAGAGCCAGGGGCAGCTATTACACATGTTGCGTTGCCATTTGCTCTGTTAGGATCCATACCACTACAAAAAGTTCCCAGATAAGATCATCAGCAGCTTGCACTCTTCTAGCATTATCTTGTCCACCTAAGCGGGATCGAGCTGCACGAGGTTGGCCGTGCGGCCTGCCTAGATTCCAGTTTTGGCTGCTCCTTAGTTCCTCTTGTCGGGGAGTGTCATCTTGGGTATGTCCTTTTGTGACCATGGTTAAGAATGTTGCAAGGGCGCAGAGGCCCTCCTTCTAGTGACAAAATGTTGATGCTTCCTTGTAGATCAACACCTTATGTGGCTACACACAATGGTCAGACAACCTTCCCTACTTTTTAAAGCTTCCTGAAGTAAACATGCAAGAAAAGGTTGTGCCTTGGACGTCAAGTGCGACACCAGTGTGGTGCCAACCAAGGGCTCTCTGACTCTTAAGTCAAGTATTTATTCGGCCGAGTATAGTACCTTATATGGATTGGGTGTTGGACAAGTCTGCCCTATGACCCTGGTGCACCGTATTGTGGTGTCAAGTAGGAAGGTGACATGTGTCATAATCCCATCAGAGGGTAAGCTTCTAAACATTGTTGTTAAGCCATGTGGTGGCCTTATGAGTCGTTATTCACCTAGCTTTAAACTTGGCTGATGCCTAGTAGAACACATGTTCTTCTTGAGGTAACTGACACTTTGTCTAGAAGCCAAGAATAGAGCAGGGACTACCTCGGGGATTGTTTACTGATAAACTAGGAAGCCCTTAAGGGCTTTAGAATGTTTATTTACTGAGCAGCGGTGGTCAACAGTCCGTGTCAAGTCCTCTGACAGGAGCCGAGAATAACCCCCAACATAAAGTATGGAGTCTGAATTTGAACATTACTTGTGTAGGTAATTACCATTGAGAATGGAATAGTCTTATCCCAATCGTTAGTGCAGTGAGTCATTAAATGAATGCACTATACATAATGAGATTATGTAATACTAGGACATGAAGTGATATGAATAACTAATAATTTCTGTTAAATATAGCAAATTCTAATCCCATCAACTGATGATCATATATAAGATAAGCTTAATCTTGAGTTATTAACAAGCTCTTATTTATTGAATTATATCTTTTGATTTATTCAGAATGGATTCAAGAATATGTTCATATTCCTTGTATTTTAGAGGCAAAGTAAAGTAAGTAGCAGAGAATACTAATATTACAAGACGAAATCAATTCCTTCTCTAACAAGAAGCAGATATATATAATTCTTTTGAGCATTGATTTGAGGCTTAAATAATATAAACGTTCAATTTAAAATTAAATTCATGAATTTATTACTCATTAGAGAATCATTGACACTTGATGATAAAAATGTAATTAGAGAGGTTAACAGATTTTACCTAGCTCTAATTACAAATTATTTAAAGAGGACCAATTTATATGCAATGACTATATTAAATGGATGACTCTAAAGTATGAGTAATTATATTTGTAAATTCAAGAATGCAATTCTAAGTTTTTAGTGGAGTAACATTAAAATTAATAAAAGAGTAATACATTAATTAGAGAGTTTAATTAACATATTGAATACATTGGAGCTTGAAATTATATGTCCATTAGTCCCTTGCCATCATTGTAAATACTGTTTGGACAAGTGAAATTATTAGTTTAATTAATTAATTTAATAATTATGGAATTCTGAATTTATATCACTCAGAATAAATTAATTATGAATTAATTTATTATTATTAAATAAGAAGACTATTTAATAATAGATAAATAATAATTAAGTTTAGAAGATACACAGTGTGTCCCACCTGCTATGTGTGATGCACTTAAGCATATAGAAAAGTTTCTTATATAGTCCAAAGTTTGTTCACGAAATTTTCATATTCAAAATTTTCTAGTTTGGGTAAATGAGATTTAATTCAAAATTGGAAATTAAATTTGGAAGCAAATCAGATTGGATAACAAGAATTATTCATTCCACTTCTATAACGTGACTGGCGCTACAAGTATAGAAAATCTCTTTGTCTTTGGTGCCACATGTAGTATGAGTAAAGGAAACTTATCTTTTTTATTTTAATCAAATGTGTGAATTTAAATTAAAATAAAGAAAGCTTTCAAAATTAATAGGGTCTCTTATTATCTATAAATAAAGGCCTCCTCTTTTCATTTTATACACAATTAAAAGTCTTGGTTAGACTACAAAAAATTCTACTGGAGAGACTAGCAATAGGTGTGTAGAGAGAGAAAGAAAAAGAAGAAAAGTTCTTCCATTCTTAGTCCTACTTTGCTCATGTGTTGACATTAATGGGAGAGAAAAGTGAGTGAGTGATCTTTAGAAAGTCTTAATTCCTTCTACACCCACACGTTCGTTAATATGGTGGCGAGGACTAGGTGAGGAAGGCTTTGGTTTCATATAGAGAATAATAATATATCGGTCAAGGCCAAATTGAAGCTCCAGAACCTAGCACACAGATCTATACTTACACCAAGAATGAGGCTGAAGCAGGAATCTCTACAGTTCACAGGTCAGCTTTTTATAGCTAAAAATGATGCCCATGTTTTATTTGATTCTAGAGCTATACATTCATTTGTATCACTTAAATATGTAAAGTGTATGGGGTTTAAAGGAGATAGGATAGAACAGACTTTTAAGACTTCACTTCCCTCTGGTGAGGTATTGAGTTCTGATCATTGGTTGCATCATATACCAATCATCATTGGCAATAGAGAATTATTTATCGATTTAGTGATAATCGATTTTCAAAATTACGAGGTAATTTAGGAATGGATTTTTTGGGAAAGTATGACACCAAAATTAACTACAGACATCATAAAATTACTTTCCAGCCAGTTGGAGGTAAGAAGTTTGTTTATATTGAGAGAACATTGAGGATGCCAAAAGCGCTAATATCTACCCTAAAAGCAAAACATTTTTGGTCAACGGATGTACAAGCTATTTGGTGAATTTCGTAAATAAAGATCAAGAAGCTCAGTTAGGACTAAAGGGTGTCCCAATAGCAAAGGAATTCATTAATGTGTTTCTGGATGAATTACCTGGATGACCTCACAAATAAGAAATTTCATTTGAGAATGATTTAATGCTCGACACTAAACCAATCTCAAAGGCACCTAATTATATGGCTTTAGTAGAAATTAAAGAGCTCCAGCCTAGCTTTAAGAACTATTATATGAAGGATTCATTCATCTAAGTTATTCACCTTGGGGAGAACATATGCTATTCATCAAGAAGAAAGATAGAACTTTACAAATGTGCATAGATTACTGTAAGTTAAACAAATTCACGATCAAGAATAAGTATCCTATTTCGAGAATTGACAATCTATTTAATCAACTGAAGAGAGTAACCATATTCTCAAAGATTAGTTTATGCTTTGGATATCACCAACTTTGAGTCAAGGAAGGAGATGCTCCAAAGACAATGTTTCGAACATGCTATAGACATTACGAGTTCTGCATTATGCCATTTAGAATGACTAACACTCGAGCAACATTTATGGATTTAATGAACCAAGTCTTTAAGGATTATTTGGACATAGTTGTCATTGTTTTTATAGATGATATTATTATTTACTTTAGGACTCTAGAAAAACATGAGAAGCATATGAGAATTACACTTTAACTGCTAGAGGAACATCAACTTTAAGTCAAATTCTTGAAATGTGAGTTTTGGTTGGAGAAAGTTCATTTTTAGGACACATGGTATCACGAGATGGAGTTTTAGTTGATCCTACTAAGGTTGAAGCCATGAATAAGTGGCTCACACCAAAAAGTCTTACCAAGATTAGGAGTTATCTTAGATTAGTAGGCTACTATTGATGTTTTGTCAAAGGGTTTTCTAGACTCACAACACCACTCATAACTCTCACTCGAAAAGGAAAGAAGTATGAACAGACTATAAAATGTGAAGAGAGCTTTCAAGAGCTAAAGAAGAGACTTATAAGTGCATCGATATTGACTATACCTAATCCACACTTATGAAAATTTGTGATCTATAGTGACGCATCAAAGACAAGCTTGGGAGCTATGCTAATGTAGAATGGAAAAGTGATCGTGTATGCTTCTTGCCAGCTAAAGATCACAAAAGAAATTATTGAACTCATGATTTGGAGCTTACAACTTTAGTGTTTGCATTAAAGATTTGGCGTCACTACTTATACAAGACTAAATGTGAAATTTTGACCAACCATTAAAGTCTCAAGTTTATCTTTACCCAGAAGGAGTTTAACATGAGGCAGCAAAGATGTCTTGAGTTGGTCAAAGATTATGATTATAAAATCCTATATCATCTTGAAAAAGCAAATCGAAAGGCGAACACTTTTAGCCAGAAGGTAATATCTGTTCTTACGACAATACAACCACTGTCAAATTCTCTTTAGGAGGACCTTGAGAAGTCAGGGACTGAATTGATCACGAGAAGATTAGCCAATTTGCCTTTTCAATTGACTCTTTTTGAAAACATAAAAGAACAACAAGAAGTAGTCTCTTCATTAGTTAGGACCAAAAATAAAGTTTTGAGGAATAAAAAAACAAAGTTTAACATTTCAAAAGATGGCATTCTCTACTGCACAGGTAGATTATGTATTCTTAATAAGCAAAATCTAAGGAGACTGATATTAGAAGAAGCTCATAAGGCACCATATTCTAATCACCTTGGAGCTACCAAGATGTACAAAGACTTAAAAGAGAATTTCTAGTGGCATGAAATGAAGAATGATGTTGCCCAGTTTGTTAGCAGATGTTTGACATGTCAAAAAGTGAAGGTTGAACACTAACGACCTGCAGGGGAATTATAGAAGATTTAAATTCTAGAATGGAAATAGGAACAGATTACTATGGACTTTGCAATCAAATTACCTAGAACTACCGGAGGACATGATAATATATGGGTAATTGTGAATAGATTGACTAAATCTGCATACTTTTTGCCCATTAAGCTTAACAATTTTATGGAAAAATTGGTTGACTATATGTTGCTCAAATAGTTACACTGTGGAGTGTTAAAGTCAATTATCTCTGATCATGATGATAGATTCACCTCTAAATTTTGACAGAATGTTCATTAAGCAATGAGTACAAAACTCACTTTTAGCACATTTCATCTTTAGATCGACGGTTAGTCTAAAAATACCATTCAAGCTTTAGAAGATATGCTGAGAGCATATGTGCTTGACTTCAAAGGAGGATAGGACAAGAAGCTTCCATAATACAATTTGCGTACAACAACATCTACCATGCTTCTATTGGTATAGTTCTATATGAAGCTCTTTATGGAAGGAAGTACAGATTCCCACTTCATTGGTATAAAACCAAAGAAAAGAAGTTATCAACCATGGACTTTGTTCAAAAGACTACTGAAGATGTAAAGTTGATCCGATAACAAATGGAAACTACTCATAGTCGTAAAAAAAGTTATGTTGACAGACGACAAAGACCTCTAGAGTTCCAAGTTGTAGATTTGGTTTTTCTTAAAGTAGCACTAATAATGGGTATAATGAGACTTGGGAGAAAGGGGAAACTGAATCCAAGATACATTGAACCATATGAGATTTTGGAAAGAGTAGGCAATGTTGCTTATAAGTTAGCCTTACCTCCTAAACTGACATTTGTGCACAATATATTTCATATGTCAATGCTAAAGAAATATGTACCAGATCCATCAAACGTGTTTCAACATGAGCCAATTAAAGTTCAAGAGGAGTTGTCCTATGAGGAGAAACTAGTCCAAAATTTGGCACGAAAGGAGAAAGATTTAAGGAACAAGAAGATTTCACTTGTTAAAATCTTATGGCGTAATAAACAAGTGGAAGAAGCAAACTTGGGAGTGAAAGGATAATATGAGAAAGAAGTACCCGGAACTGTTTTTTTAATTTTCAAGGATGAAATTTTTTAAGGAGGATAGATTGTAATGTTTGAGAAAATTCATTAATTTAAATCTAGAATTAATTTAGATATAAAGAATGAATTTTTGTTGATAAATCGTCTTTTTTATAAATATGATAAAATGTAAATTAGTTAAGGATAATGTTAATCTGCATTATATAAGTAAATTTTTGTGCTATATTGAGTATTTTAAATATGTAAATTTTATGAGTCTAAATACTCACTAATTTGTAAAATACTCTTAAAGGTGAAATTTATATCTCATTAATTATAAATTGTGTAGTATAAATTGATAAAGGTTAAATATGTTAACAACTGGTAAAGATTTCTATGTTTAGAAATCATTAGTTGATGGAATACAATGTAAAAAGACACAAAAAGGTAAAAATGGTACACAGTACTGTGTAATTATACTGATAAAGCACAAACACATATATATGAAATATTGTATTGGGAAATAGTTAGCATGGGTAAAAAGTCAGTTAGTGTTATTTTAGCCTGTTAAAGAAAATATCTCCTCAATTTTATACTTAGTATAAGAAAAATACAATATAGTGAAAATTTACACAGTGTGAAAATATTGTGGGACCCACCATTATGACATCAAAAAGAATGAAATTGAGCCACCTCATCCCTTTATTGTGGCCAGATTTACCATCCAAAATTGACACAATTTTTAGCACTGAAAGCTTTAAGTAATGACTAATATTGGTGATCATCAAAGCTATTAAAAAAATCCCATTTTTACTCATCATTTTCATGCTAACAAGGAACCAAAATGCTTCATGTCCTTCTTCCTAAATCAGCAGCCCTTAAGCCCTCCCTTTCAAATTATTTTGCTTAAAAATAACCTAAAAATTTATCTTTCAATCAAGAACTAGATTAAGTTCAAGTATTTGGTACAAGAAATAACAATTTTAGAAAGTAAATCCTAGACTTTTTCTATGTGTTCTTAAGGTTTTATTGGTTTTTTCGGAAGGATTTTTGATGAAGGTTTTTGCTATAATTTGTGTAAGGATAGCTTGGCAAGATCTAGCCACTTTGAAGAGGTTCACCAAGCTCAAAAATTCATTAGTAAATCCAATAAACCTCTACCTTAGAATTTTTTTTTCATCAAAATTGGCATGTATTTGTACAATATGGACTATGGCATATTTAAAGGACTCTATGGCATGATTATATGGTTTGTTATATGTATGATGATAAGGTTAGTTGAGTATAAACTAGGGTTTTTTGTGCTTAAAAATCTAGTTTAAAAAACTTTACGCAAAAAGATTTCTAAACTAATTTTAATAATAAAGAGACTCACTCTCCTTTTATAAAGGTTGGTCCTAGAAGTCGGTCTCTATTAGAAAAGGCCTTAAAAATATGAATCAAAATCAAATTAGAAGCAATATCTGATAAAATCTGCGTGAAAATATGTGATCCTTTTATCGCTCTGTCGGTAGGCCGAACTGGCATATCAGCCTGCTAACCCTACTCCATTAGCTAGCCAAACTTAAAGATCGGCCTGCCAAACCTTCGATAAAAGATCCTTGCGAATCTTTATTTTCTACTGGAGATTCTTAGGATAGAGCCTCAGGTTTAATTCAAATCACCCAATAAAGAAGTTATTTGATTAAAACAATCATATTTAGATAATCTCTAGGAAAATAAATATTCCTAATAATTCAACAAGTTTATCTTGAATTAATTCAAAATTAATCCAACCAATAAACAGACATGAATTATCTGATCTTGATAATTTAACAAGTTTATCTTGAATTAATTTTATTACAAAATTAATTCAACTGATAAACAAACATGAATTATCTTATTTTATTGAATTTCAGCCAATCTGATCTGACAAAAGTCACTAATTATTAGAAAAGCAAGCCATATTATTACAAGATTTTTGTGAGCTAGCAAAGGAGACCAAATGGACTATATAGTTCAAGCTTCTGATAATTATGAAACCCAATATCCCGGATATATGTTTCATAATTATCAACTCCAACACTACTCCACTAAAAGCTTGGAGCTGTACTCTCGAACTATATAGAATTACAAAGCCTGAATAGTTAAGTCTCCATGACATATTGTAATATATCGTATCCCCATAGGATTATCCATAATCGGTTTAAGGACAAGTTCTGTCTTACCTTCCCGATTATTTTTGTCTTGCGTTCCATTATCTCACCATCGAAAAACTTAACATCCAAAGATGGTATACCACTTGGTTACACCTATGTATCCAAATAGTTGAGCGCTCTAGTTTTTCAATTATAGGATAACACATATAAGAGGATATCTTTACTCTTAAAGAGGAACTATGGATTCCATATCTATGAATAACAGGTCTACGCTATCAAGAATCATGCCTCCAATGTACCGGCATATGTACCACTATTAAAATGTGGATGTCACCCTTTGGTACATTAAAAGACATAAGTCAAGGCAACGAGCCCATTATTCATGTCAAGATTAAGATACAATACAAAAGATTATCTAAAGTGAATCGATTTGCCAAGACAGAATTATTAATCTAAATCAATTAACTTTATGTCGTGATCTAACACATCGTCACCTATGACAATGTGCCATTGTTTCTATTCGTGGAGTTCACCTCCGATGGCCAAGACAAACCATCTCCCAATAGGGATATAGACAACATAACAATCTTTACATGAATAAAGCATCCAACTTTATTCCCTCGATTGCGGATCTTATGATTTAAACCGTCACTTTAAGAATCGTGTCTTCCGCATAATCTATCCATCATATGTCCAATTCTTAAAGGTTTAGACCAACAATCTCAAACTGTTGTTTGCTTAACATACATTCAACAAATATGAACGTAAAGAAGACAATATTTGGTATATAAATAATAAATAAATTCTTTATTGATAAAATTGTCTCCAAAAACATATTATATTTTTACTCCTTAGGGCATATATGTCTAGCATTTACCATTTGGGTTAAAATTGTAAAGTTTTGTTAAAATAGGTTTTCACCGTAAAATGAAAAACTGACGCCTTGTTTTTATTGCTCGGTTGTCAATAAGTAACAAAATACAAGTTTTTAACAAAAGCAAGTTTGATAAGATTTTGACAAGATTCCCAAGGCCCATTGAGGACAAAAACATCATTTTTTGCAAAATGGCTCGAACGGACCTCGAAATGTCTGAATTTGAAAAAATGCGTCTTTGTGAAAAATTTTCCCTATTTTCGTTAATGATGGAAAGGCTCTGAGAGATAAGAGAGATAAGTTCTATAAAGCTCAAGGTTCTAAAAAACCATCTAATAACCATATTTGGTAATTAACGTTTACGTTTTGTTATTGGCATATAGTTCGATAGTGAGTAAGTTAGCTAATGGTGGTAAATTTTCCAAGCAGGATACTTAGACAGATAGTGAAAGGAATGGGAAAATTGGTTAGGCATGATGCAAATTCCAAGTAAGTTCCGAACTCCACCTATAAGTTGGACAAAAAGGTTTAAAAAATGCTATTTGTCCTATTTAATCAAATGTATTTGCAATGCCCTTATATTAAGTTATTAAAGCATCACAAATGATATGTTACTATAAATTAAAAAACAAGTAAATCATTTATTAGATAAGATAAAAAAAGTGTCGTACGAACCTCCTGACACAAAGGAGTTCAAAGTTATGTTATGATCTCGACGTTATGATGACCTATGTGCATATTTGGAACGAATACTTAGGCCATGGTTAAGTTAAGTATATGAAATGAAAAATTAAAGTCCATAATTAAGCATAAATGGATCATGCATATAAGTAGAAAAATATTACATGGGCCATGTTTGGACTTACTGTTGGAAAAACAGTACGCAGCAGAATTTGAAAATTTTTTACACCAGAGTATTTTTCAAAACACAAGTTTGATACACTATATGCTTAAATTAATCGGATCTTACTAATTTCGTAAATGTAGAAAAGCTCCCGCAATCCGTGAAGAGTATAACATTCCAAAAGAGCCTCAACTAACTAGTCTTCTTTGCTATTCTATATCTACTATCAGAATGCGTGTGGGGGCACGTCGTTTAGCCTTTCCCCAGTGACTCTTCTTCTAATCAATTGAGAAAACCCAAAGCTATAGTTTGTGATATGTGAGCAATAGCTCTCCGAGGAGTTATAGAGTCTCACTGCAGAGTCTCACTCAAGATTTCTCAACTGATCTAAATAACAATGAGTCTCACTCCCCTTCAAATAAAGATTAGGCCTAAGAGTTAGTCCTTATCAGATAAGGCCTTAAAAATTTGAATCAAAATCAAATCAGGATCAATATCTGATAAGATCTGTGTGAAATGCGTGATTTATTTATTGTTCGGTCGGCAGGCCGAACTGCCAGATCGGCTTCTTGAACTTGCTCCAACGACAGACTGAACTTAAAGATCGGCCTGTCGAACTTTCAATAAATGATCCCTATGACTCTTTATTTCCCACATAAGATTCTTAGGATAGAGCCTCAGTTTTTATTCTAATAACCCAATAGAGAAGTTATCTGATTAAAATAGTCATATCTAGATAATCTCTAGGAAAATAAATATTCCTGATAATCCAACAAATTTGTCTTGAATTAATTTATTCAAATTAATCAAACCAATAAACAGACATAAATTATCCGATCCTGATAATTCAACAAGTTTATCTTGAATTAATTTATTCACAAAATTAATTCAACTCATAAACAAACATAAATTATCTAATCCTATTGAATTTTCAGCCAATCTGATAATTAGACACAAGTCACTAATTATTGGAAAAACAAGCTGTATCATTACAGGATTTATTATGGGCTAGCAAAGGGGACCTGATGGACCTATATAGTTCAAGCTCCCGATAATTATGAAACCCAATATCCTATATTTACATTTCATAATTATAAACTTTAACGCTACTCTACTAAAAGCTTAGAGATGCACTCTTGGGCTATATAGAATTACGAAGCCCGTATAGCTAAGTCTCCATGACATATCATAATATATCATATCCCTATAGGGTTATTTATAATCAGTTTAAGGATAAGTTCTGTCTTACCTTCCTGATTATTTTTATCTTTCATTATCTTACAATCGAAAAACTTACCATCCAAAGACGGTATACCACTCGGTCACCTATGTATCCAAATGGTTGAGTAATCTAGTTTTCCAATTACAAGATAATGCATATAAGAAGTATTAACTACTCTTAAAGAGGAGCTATGGATTCCATATCTATGAATAACAGGTTTACGCTATCAATAGTCATGCCTTCAACGTACCGGCATTCGTACTACTATTAAAATGTGGATGTCACCCTTTAGTACATCAAAAGACATAAGTCAAGACAACAGGCCCACTATTCATCTTAGGATTAAGATACAATACATATGATTGTTTAAAGTGAATCGATTTGTTAAGACAGAATTATTAATCTAAATCAATTCATTTTATGTCCCGATTCAATACATCATCACTTATAATAATGTGCCAATGTTTCTATTCACGCAGTCCACCTCTGATGGCCAAAACAAACCATCTCCCATTAGGGATATAGACAACATTACAATCTTTGCATGTATAAAGTGCTCAACTTTATTCCCTCAATTGCGGATCTTATGATTTAGACCTTCACCTTTAAGAATCGTGTCTTCCGCATAAACTGTTCATCATATGCCCAATTCTTAAAGGTTTAGACCGACAGTCTTAGACTTTTGTTTGCTTAACATCCATTCAACAAATATGAACGTAAAGAGGATAAGATTTGGTATGTAAACAATAAATAAATCCTTTATTGATAAAATTGTCTCTAAAAACATATTACTTTTTTACTCCTTAGGACATACATGTCTAACAATCTCTCACTTGCACTATGTGAGTAAATATGACAAATCTCACATCTCCATAGCTTCTGTATGCCTCTCAAGACTCTCCCTATAAGTGTCTTCATGAATGGATTAGTTAAATTATTCTCTTATGCAATTTTGCACACAACGACATGCCTGCCTTCTATGAAGTCCTTTATCACATGATACTTTCGATCAATATACTTATTCTTCTTGTGAAATCTTGGTTCCTTAGCATTAGCTACCAGTACATTGTTATCACAGTATAGTGATACCACCTTATCCATGCCAAGAACTAACTTAAGATCCTCAAGGAACTTGTAGAGCTATACTACTTCTTTCGAAGCATCACTAGCTGCCACATACTTGGCCTCCATCGTTGAATCCGAAGTGCAATCTTGGTTCACACTTCTCCAACTAATGGCACCGCCATCCATAGTAAACACAAAGCCCAAAGTCGATCTCCTCAAATGCATATAGGATTAGAAATCCAAGTCAGGTTATCCTATAGAAGTTAAGTCCTCACCTGAACACACAAGCATATACCCTTGAGTCCTTCTTAGGTACTTGAAAATATGCTTGACCACAACCCAGTGGTTTAGTCTCAGATCCGCCTAAAATCGACTTACAATCCTAACCGTATAACAAAAATCTGGTCGTGTGCAAAGCATGGCATACATGAGAATACCCACTGCCGAAGCATAAGGCACCTTCTTCATGTATTATCTTACTTCCTCAAACTTTGGAGAGTCTTTCTTAGAAAGAGTAATTTCAGACCTAGATGGTTGCCCACCTTTCTTGGAATCCTACATTGCAAACCTCCTAAGAATCTTATCTATGCAACCGGCCTAGGAAAAGCTATCATTCTATTCTTCCTATTCGAAAAATTTGGATGCCAAGAACAAAATTAGCTTTACCCAAGTCCTTCATGTCAAACTGCTTGGTCAACCATAATTTGACTGATGACAATGCCCAAGCGTCTTTACCAATTAGTAGAATGTCATCTACATTGAGCAGTAGAAAAACCACCTTCCATCCTTAATGTGTTTGTACACACATGGTTCGTCCACATTTTGTGTGAACCCATAAGTCTTGATCACTTAAACAAATCTTATGTTCCAAGAATGGGATGCCTGCTTAAGTCCATAAATTGACTTTAGCAGTTTACAAACCTTACCCTCCTAAACCTTGACCTTGAACCCGTTTGGTTGGTCCATATAAATGGACTCATTAAGATAGCCATTTAAAAAAGCTGTCTTGACATCCATCTACCAAATCTCATAGTCGAGAGCGGTAGCTATGGATAAGAGAATGCAGATGGACTTAAGCATGGCTACAGGCAAAAAGTTTCCTCATAATCGATTCCTTCCTTTTGTTTGTATCCCTTAGCTACCATCTAGCCTTAAAGGTTTCGACCTTTCTATCCACACCTCTTTTCCTTTTATAGATCCACTTACACCCTTGGGTTTTACCCCTTTAGGAAGATCCACAAGCTCTTAGAATCGATTAGTCTTCATAGACTTCATCTCTGTGTTCATGGCCTCTGTCCAGAGTTTTGAATCAACATCCTCCATAGCCTCTGCATAAGTGTAGGATCCCTATCATTTACATCTAGTCTAGCCAAGAAGGCCTTACCATTGAACATATACCTCTCAGGTTGACGCACGATCCTCCCATTACGCTGAAGCCCCTTAGGTTGTTCTTCGGGTATGTTTGGTGTTTCTACACGGATTGGAGTAGTTTCTACCAGAACCCTTGGAGTGATCGAATCACTCCTTAACTCCTTGAGCACTATTTTGCTTTGAGGCTTAAAGTGGTCCATGTAACTTTCCTCAAGGAAAGTTGCATTAGTTGAAACCACGACTTTATTTTCCTTTGAGTTAATAACCCCATTTAGCCCCTTTTGGATATCCTACAAACACACAAACTTTCGAATGTGCTTCCAACTTATTCGCATCCCTAAACAGGAATGACTTGGACATCCCCATATGCGAATATGGTTTAAGTAAGTCCTCTTCCCCATCCATAACTCATGAGGAGTTTTAGGAACCGATTTTGAAGGCATATTGTTCAAAAGATAACATGCGGTTTGTAGTGCATATCTCCAAAAGGACAAAGGCAACAATGAATAACTCATCATAGACCTAATCATGTCCAACAAGGTCCTATTTCTTCTCTCCGCTACGCCATTCTACTGCAGAGTGCCCGGCGTAGTCACATGGGATAAAATCCCATTTTCTAATAAGTGTCCTAAGAACTCATCGGAAAAGTATTCACCACCTCGATCAGATCGAAGTACCTTTATGGGTCTGCCCAATTACTTTTCTACTTTAGCCTGAAACTTCTTGAACTTGTCATAAATTTTGCTTTTATGGTGCATTAGGTACACATACTCATACCTTGAGTAATCATCAATAAAAGTGATAAAATACTCATACCCTTCTTATGCCTAGATGTTCATCGATCCACAAACATCACTATACACAAGTTCTATAACTCTTTCGGCCCTATTGCCTTTAGACCCAAATGGTCTTTTGGTCATTTAACCCTCCAAACATGATTCACATTGTGGTATAGGTTCCTCCTTTAAATGACTTAAAGATCTATCCCTCACCAACTGTTGATCCTATTTAGGTTAATATGACTTAGTCGCAAATACTAAAGATAAGTCTTATTAGAGTGAGAAGTTTTAAGTCTTTTAGAGTTATTATCATTCATCTCAACATTAAGTAGTATGTCCATCTTAGGTTTTATAAAATATAGATTATTTTGCATCCATCCAGAACAGATAAAAGATTTGTTTTTACAAATCACCACTTTATTATTAAAAGAAACCAAATAGGAGTCTTTAAATAAACAAGCTACAGAACTTAAATTCCTCTTAAATTTAGGAATATAAAAACAATCTCACAAAATTAAATTCCTATAATTATCAAAATGAAGATGGATGTCTCCAACTGCTTCAACTAAGACTAAGGATCTATCGCCCATCCGAAGCGTGAAGTCTTCACGAAGCAAACTTCTCGTTTTGTTGAACCCTTGTAGAGAAACACAAACATGATTAGTTGCTTCGAAATCTATGACCTAAATGTCATTGTATTCCTTAACCAAATAAGTTTCTAAATATAGAAGATCACACCTACCTCCTCGGGAAAGGAAATCCTTACAATTTTTCTTAATGTGCCTGACCTTCCCACAGAAAAAGCACTTTAGCTTCTTGGGGTTCTTCCTTTTCTTTTTCTTGTTCTTGTCATTTGCAGGCATAGAAGACTTCCCATTCTTGGCCCTTTGTTTCTTTCCATTCCCAAGGTTGGGATTGGAACCAAAAGCAACCACTAGGTTGGCCTCGCCACTTGCAGGAGACTCCCTGATTAGCAGTTCAAAGTCTTATAACTGTTTCATCAACTCTATTAAGGTCATATCCCACCTATTGCTTAAATTAAATGTAGCTTTAAATGCAATGAATTCCTTAGACAGAGTCTCAAAGACCATAGCCGTCTGAGTTTCAGCATCAATGTCAGCTCCATTAGTTTGAACCTCAGCGAGGTAACCCATGACCGACATTATATGCTTCTTTATAGATGTCCCCAATCTCTGCTTATAGTTTAAGAGTTTTTGAAGTGCCCTTTGCCGCTTTTTTAAAGCCTGGCCTCCAAACATGTCTTCTAGATTATTAAAGATCTGCCTAGCAGTCTCGTAATCCTCACGTTGAGCTTACAGCATACTATTCACGTTGGCCATAACATAGCAGCGGGCCTAATCGTTAGCATCTTTCTAATGATCATAATCTTGGATTTGCTCATTGGTAGAATCTCCCATAGGCCCGGGAGGACACGGAGTTGTCAACACAATTTTAGTTTCTCAAAGGACAAGACGATGTTTAGGTTCTGTCTCCAATCATTATAGTTCTGACCGGTTAATTGGTTTTTGTCAAGTATCAATACTAAAGCATTTTTACACATTTTTAATCTACGATAAAGAATCATATACCAAAGATAAGCAAACATATCATAATAATTTAGTAAGGTAACATAATCATGTATAACATACAAATGTGTTTATGTGTCAAAACCTTGAAAATATCACAACCTTACAATGATAAATTCCAACTCAAAATTCAACAAGTTTCTAGGGGAGTCTTGCCAAATTCAATTAGGAACACGGATTCCTTTCTGATTAATATATGCCATCCAAGATCTGTATGATCCAACATATATTGATAATCATTTCTTTGGCTATCAATTTTGTTAACAGAGCTCCTAGGGGAGGTTAATAATAAAATTAACAAGAGTGTATAGTCATCATTTTAATATTTTATCCATGATTTATAATCACCACGTAGGGGTGTGCAACCATAAATCATACTAAAATACTTTATTTTTTTGGAGATCTAACTTGGTACATGATGAAGTCCCTTCTAAGGGTCGGAACCACCATGTGCTACCTATGGACCAAATCAAGGTTTTATTTTATAAACTGCATGAACAATTTTTAATGAGCGGCACTCGCTATTCTATATGACATGTTATCAATATTCATGGCAAATCATATTATAATACAAACAAATAAAGCAATCATGCAAAGCCACAAGCAAAATAATAATAAACAACCGTAATATTATAGTTCCACCTTAGAGAAAAGAAAACAAAGATTACAAGAGATAAATCAAAATATATTATTGATTCTTCATCCTTAATCTTTAAATTGTATCCTTCTTTACGTAATGTCTATCTTCAAGTCTTTAATCCCGCATAGATCAAAAACTTCATATTTCTGATCATATCGAAATTTAATTTTTCTCAGAATTGTCTCAAGAATAAAATTAAAAATACATCAAAAAACGCACTTTTTTTGAAAAAATCATAGCTCCCTATCGGCATGCCAAACGATATGATCGGTCTGCTGGTCATGACCCTCCTGCCTGCTGATCTTTTCAAGTCGGCTTGTCGGTCATGACAGTTCGGCTTGCTGAACCCGAAAGTTTGGCATGCCGCTAGATCCACTAGATTTTTGCCCAACTTACAACCTATCGATCCCAAAGGTTTGGCCTGCCAGTCTACGACCATCGGCCTACCGGACCTAGAGGTTTGGCATGCCGACCGAGCAAAGATCACATTTTTCCAAAAAATATACTTTTTAATGTAATTTATCAATTTTATTTTCAACAATTCAAAAACATAAAATGAGAGACTCGAAAAATGCGTGGAAACGCTATCATCTAACTTCTAGAACTATCTTCTAGATCTGTATTCTCTGAATCATTATTTAATTACAAAATACTTACAAATTTAAAATTAAATAATAATTCTTACACGGAGATGATAGTCCACCATCTAATTATATGAAAAACCTAGACATGCATTCTAACCTCTAAAGAACCATAACCGGCATAAATTAATTAATTAATTAATAATTAAATAATAATTTAATCAACCATAATTAATTAATAAACATCCACATATAATCCACGACAACATATAAATATATAGAAAGCCTAGAGTGCCAACTCTTTAAAAAATTAAATTCAAAATAGGAAAGTTCAATATCACATTTTATATATATAGTATGATCACAAACTTGCAAATTTATGTAAAAAACCTTGGCTCTGACACCAATTGTTAGAAAAACAGTATGCAGTCGAATTTTAAAATTTTTATACTAGAGTATTTTCTAAACACAAGTTTGACACACTATATGCATAAATTAACTGGATCTTACTAACCTCGTAAATACAGAAAAGCTCCCGTAATCCGTAAAGAGTATAACGTTCTAGAAGAGCTTCAACCAACTAGCCTTCTTTGCTATTCTCTATCCACGATCGGAGTGCGTATAGGCACACATCATTCAGCCTTTCCTCAATGACTATCTTTCCAACCAATTGAGAAAACCCAAAGCTAGAGTTTGTGATGTGTGAACAATAGCTCTCTAGGGAGTTATAAAGTCTCATAGGCAGAGTCTCACTCTAGATTTCTTAACTAATATAAATAACAATGAGTTTCACTCCCCTACATATAGAGGTTAGGCCTAGGAATCAGTCCTTATCAGATAAGGCCTCAAAAATTCGAATAAAAATCAAATCAAGATCAATATCTGATAAAAATCTGTGTAAAAACACATGATTTATTGATTGCTCAGTCGGCAGGCCAAATTGCCAGATCGGCCTACCAAACTTGCTCCATCGGTAGACTGAACTTAAAGATCAGCCTGCCAAACTTTCGATAAATGATCCTTGTACATCTTTATTTCCCACCTGAGATTCTTGGGATAAAGCCTCTATTTTAATTCAAATAAGCCAATAGAGAAGTTATCTAATTAAAACAGTCATATCTAGATAATCTCTAAGAAAATAAATATTCTTGATAATCCAACATGTTTGTCTTGAATTAATTTATTTAAATTAATCCAACCAATAAACAGACATGAAATATTCGATTTCGATAATTCAACAAGTTTATATTGAATTAATTTTTTAACAAGAATAATTTAATCAATAAACAGATATGAATTATTTGATCCTATCATATTTTCAGCCAATTTAAAAATTTGACACAAGTTACCAACTATTATAAAAGCATGCCGTGTCGTTACATGATTTATTATGAGCTAGCAAAGGGGACCTAATAGATCTATATAGTTTAAGCTCCCGATAGTTATGAAACCCAATATCCCTGATATACATTTCATAATTATCAACTTTAACGCTGCTTCACTAAAAGCTTAGAGCTACACTTTCGAACTATATAGAATTACGAAGCTCATATAGCTAAGTCTCCATGATATATCATAATGTATCGTATCCCTATAGGATTATCCATAATTGGCTTAAGACAAGTTTTAGCTTACCTTCCTGATTATTTTTATCTTACATTCCATTATTTCACCATCGAAAAACTTACCATCCAAAGATGGTATACCATTTGGTTACACCTATGTATCCAAATGGTTAAGCACTCTAGTTTTTCAATTATAAGATAACGCATATAAGAGGATATCAACTACTCCTAAAGAGGAGCTATGGATTCCATATCTATGAATAGTAGGTCTACACTATCAAGAGTCATGCCTCCAACGTATCGACATGCGTACCACTATTAAAATACGGATGTCACGCTTTGGTACATCAAAAGATGTACGTCAAAACAACGGACTCACTATTCATCTTAGGATTAAGATACAATACATATGATTGTCTAAAGTGAATCAATTTGCCAAGATAGAATTATTAATCCAAATCAATTCACTTTATGTCTCAATCCAATATATCGTCACTTATGATAATGTGCCAATTTTCTATTCATGGAGTCTACCTCTGATGGCCAAGACAAACCATCTTCCATTAGGGATATAGACAAGATAACAATCTTTGCATGAATAAAGCACCTAACTTTATTCCCTTAATTATGGAACTTATGATTTAAACCATCATCTTAAGAATCATGTCTTTCACATAATCTGTCCATCATATGCCCAATTCTTTATGGTTTAGACCGACAGTCATAGATTTTTGTTTATTTAACATACATTCAACAAATATGTACGTAAAGAGGACAAGATTTGGTATATGAACAATAAATAAATCCTTTATTGATAAAAATGTCTCCAAAATCATATTACATTTTTACTCCTTAGGGCATACACATCAAATACTTACTGTGCAATTGCTCACCTACTTATTTCATGCTATAGGGAATTAAGATAAAAGGCTAGAATAGAATCATTGTAGAGCTGGCAATGGTGGATAAGCAATTCTGTAGTCAAGGGCATGGATACTACCGCAGGAATGTTTTCGCTTATATTAAGTATTTTGGATATATTGTTTGAAAGAAGAATGTTAATTTTGATATGGTGTGTTATGTAAGATAAGTAAATGTGATAAACCTTTTTGTAAATGACTATGGTTTTTTAAAATATATTTCTATGTATTTAAAGCCTTTTGAAAATTTTTTTACATTTTTTCATGACTTTTTTAAAGATATTAAAGCTTGAAGGAACATTTAGTAATAGTCTGAAAAGTTTAGTCATGACATAACATGTGTAAGTAAATCCGTATTTTAAAATAATCAGAATCTCCAAAACACCCTTAATAAATTTGATTGATTTATTTCCTCTCTTTGTCCACTCGTTTATCTATCTCCTCTCTTTTTTTCTTCTTCCTTGATCTTGTCCCTACCTTTAACGAACTTATGACGACAAAGGAACTTCGACGACAATGGTGACAAGATGACCACAGGTGGCAATGACAATGAATTATGTGCACTTTCTTCCTATCTCTCCTCTATCTCCATGATTCCCTCTTTCTCATCTATGGTTTTCCCTATTAAGAAGATGGAGGCGCCCGAATCTGTGCAAAGCTTGTGAAAAAATCAGTCATTGCAAAATCACTGGGCTACAATGACGATCATTACGCAAGCTTAGAAATGCATTTTCCACCCACTAGAGAAGCAGATCAGAGCTAGATCAAAGCTTGCAATGGGGAGATTGTCTTGCTTATTGTGGATCCCGACCGGCATCTCCATTCGCCTCAAATATGACTACGTAATGTAATCAAGGAACTTCGACGCCTGTCAAGTTCTAGAGTCAAAGTTGTCAAACATATGGAGCTTTAATGAATGCAACTGCGATAGAAAAGAAAGAGACAAGACTAGGGAGAGAGAAAGAGAGACGACTGAGAAATAAAGAAAGAAAAAAGAAAAAAAAAATCAAAAAAGCAAAAAAAGAAAAAAGATAAAGGAAAAAATGAAACATTCTTTTTTTTTGCTAAAAAATTAAACATATATAGGGAAAGATGGTGTTTTCGCCTGTATAATTTTGTAAACGCAACATTTATATGTAAATAGTGTCTTTCCCAACTACGCGCGATGTCGCTAGTGTCAATTTACATTTAAATATTGTATTATGTAAATACTATATTTTTCAGCCATCAGTGTGGTCGATGGTGCCGGTCGTGTTTGAGAACGTTGCTAGTAAATGTTTATATTTACATGTAATCTAGTATTTCCATGTAAATATTGTATTTTCCAGTCACATATTGTTAGGCGAAGTTGTCGGTGAATTTTTGTATTTTTCAAAAAATATTTATATTCAAAGAAATACTGTATTTTCTAGGCGCTGCTACATTGTCGGTGTCGATGATTTCTGAGGACGTTGCTGGGAAATATTATATCTTTAAGATAATACTATATTTCTTGGCTGTTGTGGATGCCGGTGAGGGAAGAGAGGTAGAGGCAGGGAGTAGAAAGAGTTGAGGTTATTTTGGGTTTTTTCTCAATTTCACATGAGATAAAATCTTCTTTTTCATGATATGCTATTTAATACGTATTTTGAAAACATATGCATATGGTCAGAATTTTTCTTCATTGTAGTTTATTATTTTCAAGCTAGGCAATGTTATAATTTTTTCTTTTTTATTTTTTCTTTGTTTACAATCAAGAGGTTGTTCTAGGGTTTTAACAATAAATTAAACTCTATGTTTGGTTCTTTAAGGTCAAATTGTGACGGTACCCATCCTTCTTGAAGTTAAATTACAAAATTATGCAAATTTTTCTATCCAAAATTTTTACAAAATGTAACTGAGAGACAAAGCCTCTATTTGGCATCTCGGTTGGAACCACGGTTCTAACTAACAAACAATATAAACCTCTTAACAGTTATAGTAAAAAGCAAAAAGTTACTATAGTGCAAAGCTCTCACATGCTATTATTTTCAAACCAACATTTTCAATTCCAATTGCTCTCCCAAACCCCCTTGTAAATTTAAGACATACAAAGAGTTCAAGGGTAAGTTGAAACATTTTAAGTACACGAACTACTTTTAGAAAGAGAAGAAAACTCGAAGACTTCTAATGAATTTAGCTCTAAATAAATTCTTGGGTAAATTACTCGAGAGATTCCTAAAATTGTAAAAAAGTCTCGATCTTTTTCTTTTCCTTGATCTAAGTTATTGTTTTTATAAGTGTTCTTGTTTCATTTTCTTTCATTTTTTTCTTTTTTATTTTCAAAAATTACATTTACCAAAATGCCCATTTAATATTCACATGTGAGACTCACATGATCAAATCTTAAATGGATGTATGTTAGTTTTAGTCCTTTTATACCTAAAATAAAAAATTAGACCCAATTTAGCTACAAAAAAGTTAAGAGCCAAATTACACTATTTTAAAAAGGTTGAGGTCTCTTGAACAATTTACCTGTTAACAAATAGAGAAATCTATACAGAATACCCATTATAAACATCCCTTATCAACATTGCCCCTCTCTTTAAGACTTTTAAAACTGCACCTTTTCTTATTTTTCTTTTTGAAATAGTCCCATTGAAGTATATCCATTTTACATGATTTTGTAATCATTTAATTTTCAAACCCTAAATTAACTCTAAAAACGCTCTCTCTCTTATAGCTCTCTCTCTCATCCCACCATGTACCCCTTTCTCTCTCCCCGTTGCCTCCTCTCTCTTTGTCTCTATCTCTGCCTCTTTCTCTTTCATGTCTCTGCCTGCCTCTCTTGGCGAAGATGAAGATCGTGTGGCAGCCATTGTTGACCGTGAAGACCACGAGTTTGTCCAAGTTCGACGCCACCACCATCTTCACGATCTCCTTGGCTTGATTTCTTCTTTGTTGATCAAGCATTGTAGATTCGATGACGTTGCAAAGTAGATTAACATCTCATCTGTTGCTATCTCCTTCATCGTGAAGTTTAGATCAGCGCGATCGCTTGATCTCAACAGTCATCGATGGTTGTATCTCGATCAACGATCTTCCTGAGGATGTGAAGCCTTTGGATCTTTTTTGTGAGTTTTCTAGCTAAGAATCCTTGCATCTTTAGAATATTGAAACATCGCAGGCAATGACAGAGCCAGAATTTATCAGTAGAGGACCAATTTTTTTTATCAAGATTATACGAACGGCTAAAGAGCTATAAATTTAAGCGGAGAAAACTAATTTATACACATACCTATTATATTAAAATATAATAGGCATGAACTTCTCGAATCATTGTGAATTATTGATAGTTTTTTAATATAACATATGTTATATATGCATGTCGTCTAGTACTTATCTATGAACAAAAAATATATACATGTATACATATAGGAGAGAGAAAGTACCTTGACATCAGTTTGTAGATTGTCCAGAATTATTAGTTCCCTTTGCTTATGCATTGGAGTAATTCTTTGTCAAAACACATAACGAATTTCTCATTGTATTTCAACGTTTGTTGTTCACATTTTATACGGGCCTGCGTCACGCACTTGGGAATTGTGGATATCATGTCTCCTATATCTGGTAAATTGAAAAGATATTAGTATTCATCAATTTAAAAGGCAATCAATGGCAGGAGTTTCTCTGCTTCATTGATATTTCTAGAGTGATGATAATGTTGACCGATGGCAGGCGATTGTGTTATGTTTATCTAGTTGGGTCCGACTAGTCTAGATGTAGATTATGTTCTTCTTAAGATTGAGTAGGTAAATTATGTTCCTGTTAAGATGGGCGTTTTTATTTTGATTTTCCCTTGCAGCTTATGTCCAAGTTTGTTGTTTTTCTTGTTAAATTGAGTAGGCAGAGGAAGTCTAACAATTGAGTACTTTTTTTTTAAATGCAGATCATGATGAATGTTGGAGAATACATTGCAGAGATGGTTTTTAATTTCTTGTAGAACTTGTTGAAGAGATTTTGCATAAAACTATTATGAGATGTTGAACAATACGACGAAATATAAGGCAGGAGTATTTTTGTTGTAATTTTTAGTTTGTTGTTGAGAATCATATAATATTGTGAATTTTAATTTTTTCTTGTTATAATCTTTTTTTTTTGAACTTTTGTGCTTTTTTTTTTTTGTTGTGGATTTTAATTTTTTTGTGTTTTTTGCTGTAATTTTTTGGTTTTTTATGATGTTTCTTTTGGTAATTTGATTTTTGTGACAAGTTTGAAATAATCTGGTAGATTCACTTTAGAACTTGATAGGTTTAAGATCGAAATTTGATAGATTCCATGGCAGAATCTGGCAGGTTCTAGGACAAAATATGAGGGGCTTTGACTTCGGAACCTGCTAGATTCTAATTCGACACTTTGCACCAGCAATCAGAGGCAATTGGTGCTTCTTTATTGCAAAAAAAAAAATGTTAAAATCTTGTAGGTATCAACTTCTAATCCGACACCCCACGCTGGCAACTTGTGGCAGTTAGTGCTTTTTTGTTTTAAAGAAAATATGTAAGAATTTAGTAGGTTCCATTTTGAAACCTACCAATTTTAAATTGACACTCTACTATGGTGACTAGAGATGATTGGTGTTTCTTTGTTTTAAGGAAAATATTTTAGAACTTAGTGGGTTCTAATTTGGACAGATTCTAATCTGGCACCACACGCTGATTATTAGAGGTGATTAGTGCTTTTTTGTTTCAAAAAAATATATGTTAAAATCTAGGGTCTATTTGGTAAATGGATTTAAATTAATGATTTGATTTGAATTGTGTAATTTGAATTAGGATTTGAATTAGTGATTTGAATTATTATCGAAATTGATGTTTAGATGTGCGTTTAAGTTTTAATATGAATATGGAATAAAATTAGAATTTGTATTTGGAGAGATAGTAAACATAGTTTTTAATGTAATAACAAATCTAATAAAATCTTAATGTTAACTATCCTAAAAAATATACAATGTGGATCTTAATTTATTCCTCTCTTCATTAGGAATATAACGAGAAAAAAGAATAATCTCAATTGGATATCAAATAAAAAAGTTATGATTTTTTTCTCAAACACAAGAGAGAGAATTTTAATTTTTACTGTAGCAAAGATATTCGAGTATTAAGAGTTTAGGGAATGGTCAGAACTTTGAAAACTTAAGATTCTTGATACTCATTTGATTCGAATTTTGGAGGAAACAAATACGTATCCAAAGGATTCTTGATACTCAAATCTAAATTTGAGTCTATTGAGTCTAAAGAATACATAAACCAAACGGACTCCTAATATCCATTTAGTAAATAGATTCGAATTAGTGATTTGATTTGAATTAGTATGATTTAAATTAGGATTTGAGTTAGTGGTTTTAATTGTTATCCGAATTGACGTTTGGATGTGCATTTAAGTTTTAATATGAGCATAGAATAAAATTAGAATTTATGTTTATAGAGGTAGTGAAAATGATTTTTAATTTATTAACAAATCTAATAAAATTTTGAAGTTAGTGATCCTAAAAAATATGCAATATCGATCTTAATTTATTCATCTTTTCACTTGAAACACAATGAAAAAAGAATCATTTCAATTGGATAACAAATAAAAACGTCATGATTTTTTTTCCTCAAATATAAGAGAGAGAATTTTAGTTTTTATTGTAGTAGAGATATCTGAGTATCAAAAGTTTAAGAGGAGTTAGAACTCTGAAAACTTGGATTTTTGATACTCAAAGGATTCAGAATCTAGGGGAAACAAAGACATATCTAAAAAATTCTTAATACTCGAATCCAAATTTGAGTTCAAAGAATTCAAATAGTTCTCAAAATAAACGGGCCTCGAGTATATTCTACTTTAAAACTTACCAGATTACTACCACATGAGGGAGTGAGAAGAGATGATAATTTAGATTTTTAATAAATCACAAATTTCTAATAAAAGGGTAGTTCTAATAAGTGGTTTGTTGGAAGGTATTTTTAATAAATTAGGGTATTTAGAGGAGACTTGTGTTTTTTTTCTCTAACAAATATGAAACACAACTTTTAAGGGTTTGTTTAAGAAATACATTGAAACTTAAAATTGAAAATTAAAACTTAAAATTGAAAATTAAATATTATAGTATATGAACTTTATATTATAATAAACTTTTATTTTTTACTATAATATATAAAAATTTTACATGATATTAAATTCAATTGGGGTTTTTTTAGGAACTTTCAAACGAGCTCTAAAAAAATTAAAATATTTATGCAAAATGTCTGTTCTACAGACGTGTGTCTAAATTAGAAATAATAAAATAACAGGTTTACTAAAGAATAATAAATAAATAAATTGAAGGGCATACACAAGTCGTGTACGTATGGACATTGGACTCTCTGCACCTAAGTATCTGATTTTGGCTTTGAGAACGCAGAGAGAAAAACCTTCGACTTTGGAAAAGCTTTGACAATGCGATTCTGAGAACGACTTTCCAGAGAAATGGCACAAAGAGCGAATCGTCGGCATCGGAGTTGAAGCTTCATTTTTGGTCTCTTCTCGCCATCTCTAATCTCAGGTTTTCTTACATTTTCATCCTCTGGTTGATTATCTATGAGATTTTCACCTTGATTTAATCATTGATTTTAGGATTCTTTTGGCGAAAAACGATTTCTTGATTTTCCAATTCGCTCAACTGTAGTCGAATTTCGTGATATTTGCTCCAACATTTTGGGCGGGAAATTTGAAATTCCTATGGCGATTGTTTCGATTTGAATGTGTGTAGGTGGAATTTTCTCTGCGTAGGGTAATCAAGCAATCTCGTGAATCGTGAATCCATGGAAGGTTTTCACGGAAGCATTGGCAATGGCGGCGGCAATTACTCGAAAGCGCCGAAGATCAAAGTTCCTCCGGGGATGAAGATGCAGCAATTGATGATCGGGAGCGCCCGTCACCACGGCAATCCATTGAGCTCGACGACCTTCGATTCCTACTCAGAGAATCTCGACCTGAACGCGTCGCTGGTCAGGTACATGTGCTCCGGATCTCCGGTAGCCGGAAAACTCGCATTGGCCGGGGACGGTGGCTTCGTTCAGAGAGGCTCTTTGTCGCCGCTTTCGGCTGTGGAGAACTTGATTGAGAGGTCGCCGCCGTTGCCTCCTGTTTATGGAAAGCCAGCAAAGGCGGTGGAAGGGGAGGAAACTCTGTTGATAGACGGAGTTCTGGTAAGCGGAGGAGGGAAGAGGCTTCCGAGCTTCTCTGGCTCTGATTTGTCTTCCGCGTCGGGCTCGTCCAGCAAGAGTCTGTTCAAGACAGAGAGTTGCCGCTCCTCGGAAGATTCTGGAAACTGCAGATACAGCTCCAAATGCCAGGTCTCTCTCCCTCTATGCCTCTGTGCCTTCACTGACCGAAAATGAGTTTTACTTTTTTCATATCGAGAAAGATGAAAATTTTCCTTCGTTCTGATACTTATTTATTGCATAAGCATGTTCGCTCTGTACGACTGTTTCATTACAGATATTCGATCTTGGATAGTATGATTATCTTGTGTTTACAAATTGAAAATTGTGACCATTTTCCTGTTTGCATCCTGCTCTTAAAAATGGTTTTCCCCCCTAGAACATAGGAGTCGCATCTACACTTTGAAATAGCTTTTTAGTTCTTGAGTTCAGTATCAGCATTTAAAGCCCGTTTTTTTTTTTTTTTTTTTTGAAATATTAACAGTAAGGGCTTGTGCGTTTTTGGCCATATTAGCTGCATTTCAAGTTGGCTCTTGTACTTCTTCGGAAAGAAAACCTACAAAATAGTTGCTGTTTGGATGATAGCAGATGTTGAAAAAAATGAATTATACTAACAGGGAGATGAAACAATGAATTATAATTAGAGAGATAGATAGGTATAAGTCTTAATCTGATATTGTTGTTTAGCATCACTGAGAAATTTGAGAAATTGCTGGCTGCGAGAACTTCGTCTATAATGATGTGCATGCTTCAAATTACCATGGTGCTCTGCTTAGGACCCTTTATTAAAGGAGATGTACTTGAGAGGTTCCTGTAGCTGGTTCCATTTTTTTTTTTCCTTTTTTTTTCCTCATAAATTGCCAGGCTAAAGCGTATTCTACAAAACCAGGCCATTTGGATTTTATTTTTTTTCCTTCAATTTCCTCTCGTTCGAGTTTTTTTGCTCTATAGCTTTCACTAGTGTCTCTTCCATTATGTTTTTAAAAACACTCTTTTGATGATGCATCTCCTTGTCATTACCACATTAAACTGAGAAGTTTGTGGTGTTAGGCTGATTTCTTCTTACCATTAGAAGAAGCAATGTCTTAGGCTTTTTCCTGGTTTCTATTTGACGGATGGACTCTGACTATAGCAGACATTGATTGCAATGCAACGTTGATGAATTCCTTTTTTTGTTTTTCCTTTGGCAGTTTTCTATCGGGAAAGAAGATCCCAGACCAACTCATCTGAGCATCAAGAACAAGGCAGTGGTATCCAGTTACACAAATACCTGACAATTTTCAACTCTTTTTAGGCCACTCAGAATCTTATTCCCCTGTTTCTATTGTTGTTTGTGCAATCACAGATGTGCAGGTCATACAATAGCCCCGGACTAAGCACCTATGGCCCAAACTCTCGCTTTCCTCCTCAGGTTATAGCTCCAATATTTGCAGAACCTGCTGTGACTCCAACCCGAACAGCCTCACCCACCACTACAAGGATTCCAACCAAAACAGCACCCACCACTTTGATGACTCCGATCAAAACAATCTCACACATCACATCGATGACTCCGATTAAAACACCGTCTCCCAGCATATCAAGAAACACTAAAAACACACTCAGCACTGCCATAGCCTGGAAGGACTGGTCTCCTCAGGATGACGGTATTGAAGTTGCTCCGCCATGTTCAACAGGAAAACATCCATCAAGAGAGAGTGTTAATGCACATATTGATGGGGTTCTCTCTGGTTGCACTTCAAGGAGATTGCCGGTATTTTCTGAAATTTGCTCCGAGTAGTCTCTAAACTGCTTAGAAAAGTTTGGTCTCTGGGCACATACAAGTATAACGAACATATTACTGCTCTTGTTTAAGAGCCACATTTGACTTCAATGGCTTTCTTTTCCTCTCCGCATCCCTTCCTCCTGCAATTCAACATATTATACAGCACGTGATATAGGTTAAATAGGGAGTTATCTTTGCCCAAATGCATAGCTTTGTTAATGCCACATTTACTGTTCTTGCCTGCAATTCACGGCATATAGGTTTGGAGTATTGAAATGATGAGAATTATGTACATAAAAACCTTCTTTGTATTCCGTGAGTTTGAACGTTTATATTTCTGTGTGCACATCGGAATGCCTGGTAAAGGGACTGTTCTATGGTTGCTAATAGAGTTCAATCTCTTTGATTTTGTTTGTATTATTTTTGGTATTATTGTCAGTCTTTTATATTCATTTTACAGTGAATAGCAAGGACTCTTCTGTGACAATAATGAACATTGTTTCTTTAATCGATTAGTTAGAATTAAGACCACTGATTATGATGAGACTTATTGTGACAAGCAAATGAAGTCGTGGTGTTGTTGGTTATCACATCAGTCTAGCACGGTGAAGGTCTCCGGTTCAAGTCCAGACGACGCTATTCATTTTTTTTCTTTTTTAAATATTCAGCAAATATATATATATATATATATATATATTTCTCGACCAAATACATTTTTTTTTAAGTCTGTTGGACCCTGTGGTGTGCAAAAGTCCATTTAGGCGATAACCAGAGTAGGCCAGTCTAACTGGTACCTTCTTTTTCCCTCTCCCTAGAACAACTTGGGGCCAGCTATTCCTCAATTCAACGAACAACCGATTTTCTTTTCAGTCAAAAACGAAAACGTATGTGATGATGTGATCATATCAATAACCAAATTACTAAGCACTGTCCTGAAGTAGGGTCTGCTAAAAAAGGGGGTAAAAATAAAAATTTAAACTCTGTTTTATTTATTTATTTATTTATATCTTTTCAACTACCAGTCATCATATGACGTTTACCTTAGTAGAAAACCAAGCCAACACATATTGAAGTGAACTTGGAATTGATCATTTATGCTTTTGAACTTGATTACTTATTTTCTAACTAATCTCACAGTAATTTCCAATTAAAAAATAACTTGAAGAGAAAAAATTACAATAAATAATGGAATTTGTTGGGGCGGTTGCCCCCTGCCCATTCGTCCCATGCTTGGATTCATGTGGAAAGCACCTATATAATTTTTGTTGTTTCTAACTTTTTTCCTTTTCTAGTTTTGTGAAATTAGGAAATATAATATCAGGAAGGTGACAAAGTTCGTGTACACTTTATTTACTATCTTAATTAATTTCATTAAAGATTCCAAATTTAAAAGCTGCCGTGCCGACGAGCTTTCATAATTTTCTCACCCTTGAAACCTTCTTACCTTTGTATCTCTCTTTTACCTATTATTGATTCCCTCATTCTCTTCTCCAAAGCTTTTCACATCCAAAACTTCTTTCTACCTAGCAAAATAAGAATAAGAATAATAATAATAATAATAAAGAATCATCAAACTATGAAAGCTTTGATTTTGAGTTTCATTTTCACTTTCGTCATTGATCTTTCCGAGGGTCAACTCAGAGTCGGCTTCTACACCGAAACATGCCCTGCCACCGAGTCCATTGTTCGTGCCGTTGTCCGCGACGCCGTCATCTCCAACGCCAACTCTGCAGCCGTCCTCCTTCGTCTTCATTTCCATGACTGCTTTGTCGAGGTATACACATCTCTCGAAATGACTAATAAGTTGTAATTAATGGTGAGAACTCAAAGAGTTTTAAAGTTTAGGTTATTTCTCATGTTATTAACGTTGTTAACAAGTTTCTTGGGTTGGATTGAACACACAAAAATGGTGACACTTTTGGAACAACAACAACAGGGATGTGATGGTTCGATTCTTATTGACAATCCAAACGCCGAAAAACATGCATTTGCGCACCAAGGCGTTGCAGGGTTTGAGGTGATAGAAAGAGCCAAAGCTCAGCTTGAGTCTGTATGTCCCGGAGTCGTGTCTTGTGCCGACATTGTGGCCTTAGCTGCTCGAGATGCCATTGCTTTTGTAAGAAATTTTTATTTTTTATTTTTTGGTGACATTTTAAATTTACGGAACGACCAGTTTTTTTCTGGTAGTACCTTTAAAAAATTGATATAATTTTTAAAATGCGAGTTATTATGATTATTATTATTATTTCTATCAGCTGAACAACAACAAAATTTAGATTTTACTGCTATATCATCGTCAAACGTCTAAAAAAGTGTTACGTATTTTGTTGCAACAGGCTCGTGGACCGGTCTACGAGGTGACGACTGGTCGGAGAGATGGTCGGATTTCAAACCTTTTTCTGGCCAATGACATGCCGGATGTTAATGATTCAGTGGAGGAACTCAAGGCCAAGTTTTTGCGAAAAGGGCTCACTCAAAAAGACCTTGTACTGCTAAGTGGTAAATTTTTCTTCCCTCTTTCTTCACTCTCTCTCTCATGTAACTTTTATGACCCTGTGTTTGGTGAAAAGCCCGAAATAATGATCATATGAATAAGGTGACGTTGGTTTAATAATACGCGACTTAGTCTTGGGAGAAAGAGTGCATTAGTCATTTTTTAATGTTTTAGGAAATTAGTGCTACGAAAAGAGAATGGAAGCGAGGTTGGTCCTTTTATTTGTCATCATATATGAGATGACTGCATCCATGACGTGATTAAGATGTAAAAACTTAGCTTATATTAACTATTCGGAGTGAATATTTGCATGGTGTCTGCAACAAAATTTGTCTTCTTCTGCATATGTTGCGTTAGAAAACAAAACGCATTAATTCTTTGTTAAGCGTGTACGTAGAAAAACATGACAAGCTAGCTAGGATATCAGAACCGCTTCAGAAGGCACGGGCTTTCCCAGTCAAGTGTGAAAAAGAATATAAATTAGATAATGTATATTATATGTGTGTGTGTGCGTGTTAAATGCCATGCATGCCTCTATATGCTTGCCTATACATCGATGTACTCAAATTTGTTATTATCTGTTAAACATATGTACTGCTACCTCGATTTTTAAACATCAGCACTTGTTGAATAATGGGGGCTTTTAAGCACTAAAGTAATCGTACTTTAACAATTTGTCTTTTAAATTTTTAATTTTTAATTTTAATAAATTACATCTTGAATTTATAAATTTATAATTGTAGCAAATCACCCTTGTTTATCGTGATATAGTTTTTTGATTGAATTAAAATGTGATTTCACTTTGGTTGTTAATTAAGAATTTAAGAGTATTAGAGGTCTTTTTGTATGAAATTTAGCCCAAATTTATATTAAACCAAATTAATTCAAATTTTTTTTATTTTGATAAAAATTTAATTAAATATATTAACCATAATAAATATGAGATAAAATACATAAAAATGATCATTCATGTCATTAATCAACTATCTATGTGCATTATGCAAATTATATGACAAATTCAGTTAAAAAAACTAATTTCACTATCAATAGGGGTAATTTGCTACAAACTTTGTGGGGTTAATTTTACAAATGGTCACTTGGGTTTACTTTCAGTCCCAATGTAGTCTCTAATATTTCAAAAGTCCCATTTTGGTCCCTTATTTTTTACTTTGTTTTAGATTTGGTCCCTCTGTTAGTTTGGTATTAAATATTTAACAGAATATTATTAAAATATCTTATTTTAGTCCTTAATCTATTACTTTATTTTACTTTGGTCCCTAATCTATTACTTTGTTTCGTATTTGGCCCTAATCTAGTACTTATATACTAGGATTAAAAATTCAACATATCTTTTTCCAAATTAGAATTCATCTTGCTAACAGTATGATAAAATTATTCTTTTTTTTAATTACATATATCAAAATCATTATGTTTAATTTTTCACTTTAAATTTTTTAAATTTTTAGTCCCTAATAACTTTTAGTTACTATAGAGGGACCAAAAGTGAAATAAAATAATAGATTAAGAAGCAAAGTGGGGCATTTTACGAATATTCTATTAAATATTTAACACCAAATTAACGAAGGGACCAAATCCAAAATAAAGTAAAAGATTAGGGATGAAAAAGAAACTTTTAAAACGTGAGAGACTAAACTGCAACTGAAAGTAAATTTTAGGGACTATTTGTGAAATAAATTTGTAAGTTTATAATGCAATTTGCTATAATTAAAAGTTTAATATTTAAAGCAAATGACCCTATATAATTTGCGAAATATCCTTCTACACGATCACTCGTCATGCAATGGCTAATCACTTGTTAAATAATATGTTTACACAGACACACACACACAATGACAAAATTAAGTTTTTTTTTTTTCAATTGATCTTCACGTAAGTGAATATAGACAATTATAGCAGCGTTGTACGAACATGCAACCTTGTCTGTATAAAGAGTGATGTTAATGACACCACCTAACGGTCTCTGTCCGAATGTAACATTTGCTTGTTCAAGAAGTATTTTAGGTTAAAGTACAAAACTATTACTACTTGTTTTTATCTATTTAAACTGACTTAGATCTGAAAATTGAATTGTTTAAAAAATATATTTTTTTTTTATTTGAAAAAAGATATTGATATCTAATCTGTTTTAGGTTATTATGCATTGCTTGTAACTATCCTAATCTGGATGAGCATATATGACGAAGAAACTTTAGTTGTGAAATTTGCATATTCAAATGAAATTTTTATTTTATAAAAAGTAATTTGTACTTATGGTACCTTAAAACAATAGTACTCATAGTGTTCCTTTTTTGAAATTTTTTTGAGGAATTTTCTTTATTGCGATTACATCATACTTCAAAGTTACAAAATTTAACCAAGGAAATTTAAAATCATAGCCTAAGTTTGACCAGTACTTTAATTAGTGGCAATTGGGAATGTCATTTATTCTTTTTCTGCCCGAACAACTAGTTAAAATAAGCATTGCCAAATTATAATATGATATTTCAGAGCAAAAAATTATAAAACGATCACTACATATTAATTAGACCATGCGTTACTAATTGGTGATGGTTATTATTGTTTTTTTTTGTTGGTCCCGTAACTCTTAACTCTCTGAAGTTATGCTTGGAAGTAAATTATTTGATGCTGGGGAATAACTTGAGTTTGCACCAAAAAAAAAAAAAAAAAAAAAAAAAAAAAGAAACCACGATTGAGAATTTGGTCTTGCCACTCCATTGAAATGTCCAAGAAATATATATACTGGTAATTGATTTGTCTATTGATACTTTTTTTTATTCTTTTTTTTTTAACTTGAGGTGTGGGATTTAAACTCTTTATTTTTAGGCAGAGTCAGTGTGATTTTACTGTTAGGTTATGCTTTTAACCACCTTTTCTATTCTTTTTTTACTACTTTCATAATTGAGTCATTTAATTTATTAATAAGGTCATCTATTTAAATTGAACATTGGAATTGGAATATTATGGTCTCATTTTGAGATTCAATTGAGGCGACTAGAGGAAATACGTTCAAACACAAGAAAAAGAAGAGAAAAGAGTACCACGTAGAATCTTCTCAAGTAGGAAGTCTCATAAAATTAATCTTAAATAACATTTTTTTTTTCTTGAGTTGTGACTTTCAGCTGCTCATACAATTGGAACCACAGCATGCTTCTTCATAAAAGACAGGCTCTACAACTTTTTTCCCGGTGGCGGATCCGACCCTGCCATTAACCCTAATTTTCTTCAACTGTTGAAAGCAAGATGCCCTCAAAATGGCGACGTTAACATACGGTTACCGATTGACCAAGGGAGCGAGCGGACATTTGACGACCATATACTCCAGAACATTAGGAATGGTTTTGCTGTGTTGGAATCTGATGCCAAGCTTAGAGAAGACGTGACAACAAAAAGTATAATTGACTCCTACTTTGGTTTCTTTAATCCAGTGTTTGGACCGTTCTTTGAAGCAGATTTTGCGGAATCAATGGTAAAGATGGGGCAAATTGGTGCCAAGACAGGTTTCCAAGGAGAGATTAGGCGAACCTGTGGTCGTTTTAACTGAAACTAATGTGTGTACTTGTACACGTGTTGGATAAGTTTTAAACCAAAATGCTTAAAAGTAATCATTAATGGTGTTCAACGGCAAATAATTTTAATTCACTTGCATGTTTTTGTCGAGGAAATGTGGTGGAAAACAAGTTTGGGTGCAGAAAATTGAGACAAAAAATAGTTGGTTTGAGGCGTAAAGGATACTTTTCTTAAGATATTATTTGCTCTTACTACTAAAATTTGTATTAATGTGGGTTTGTGGAGTACACTAAAATGGTGATATATTGGAACTATACTAGTAGATGTAGAATGGGAGTGTTTTACACCTTAATTTGTTTCCTTTTAAATATGCTCTACTTATTTTTATAATGCTAAAACTAGACTCTTAAAAAAAATAGTAAACCAAGAAAAGAAACTAAACTATTGAAGTAATTTTACATCTTTATAACCAAAAAATGCAACAAACGCCTAACTAGTGATATGAAAAGGCGTTAAGACATGGAGGACTCTAAAAGGCATGCTAGAGTAACAAATGAAAATAAAAATAAACTATAAACTTTTAGGTGATTTTTTCATTTGTCCATATAGTACTTACTAACTACTCATTAAAAAAAAAATTCTTCCCTAGATCGAAAGGCTGAGAACTTTCTTCCCCTTCTTCACCTATCAAATGCATTCTAAACAAACGATTCAACTCCTTAGACCAAAAAAACCCACAACATACTCAACCAAAAAAATAATAATAAAAATTCCAACTTGAACTTCAGGCAAAAAGCTGTCATGACCCAAACGGGGTAGGCTTAGTTTAAGCAAATAATATAAGTTTAAGGAAAAAGTTTTTGAGAAAAATAAGTTAATTAGAACACTTGTACGTCCAAAAGAACCCAATTTAAGACCGTAATGTCACGTATACCAAACCGGGTAGTGACGTGACGGATTAATTAAGTTAATTAAACTAAATTTTTAATAAAAATTATCGATTAAATAATTTTAAGTTATTAAAAAAGATGACAATTTAAAATCTCTGGATTACTATTCCTAAATTAAAGCAGGTAAAATAAAAGAAAATGATAAGGACAAATGAATACGAGTGGAGCCCCACTGCACTCACATTTGTGCACACACTTAACATCGACAATAATAAATTACAACCACAATCCAAGCACAAAAAGAAAGAATTAAAATATTACATGCCTTGAATTAAGGTAAGCAAATAAGTAGATTCTCAATCGGTCCTAAGCCAAAGCCCACCTAGAAGTGGGAAATTTTGAAAACAGATGAAAATGTGAACGGAAGGTTCAGTGGGACTAAGTTTTCAAAATGTTAATTCGAATATAAAATTTGCATAAACTTGAGAAATATAACATACGGTAAACAAAATTCATTAATTCAAGTTTTACCATTAATCTAATTATTCATCTAGAATTGATCTCATTATTTTTTGTTTAGGCAAAGCCATTATAATCACCACCATAGTGGCCTAGCTGGGTTTTAGGACGTACTATCAAGGTTGCTCTCTACATGACCCAATCTCTGAATATGGCATCATGCCCTAATATATCATTCTGAATGGTATTTACGATTCATCCGGTATTACGTTATTATTTAGGTCTCATCTTGCTATGATTTCTCTTTTACATTCATTATTCAATTTATTATGCTCATTAAGTATTCAACAAATAATGAAAATACTTAAGAAATTTATCTCAACCATTTCTTGAAATCATATTGAAAGAAAACACTTTGTGTCCAAAACTCTTTTTAAAACATGGCTACCAAGGAAAGAGGTTTGGAGTCTTACCTCAATATCCTGTACCGAAGCCCAACACCGTAGTCCTTACTCGCTATATGTTAACCCCACGAAACCATAAACAACCTTAAAGGTAAACTAAGCTCATTAATATCTACCTTGGAGTATTCTACATTACTGTGTTAACTCATAGTGTCTTAGTATGCCTTTAATGTTCACAAAATCATATTGTCAAATCGAGGTCTCCACATATGTTTTAAACAGTGAAAACATGTGAAAAAGGGTCATTTTCTAAAATTTGGTCGACCTACTGAACTTCCTAGTCCAACCTGCCGAACTGTTGCAGGTTCAGCCTGCCAACTATATGAGTCTTGTATGCTAAACTCATGAGTCTAGCCTGCTGATGCTCAAGATCGACTTGTCGAAATGGCAAAATATGAAAATTTTTAGATTTCAAGTCTTAGCCTCCTCGAGCTCAAAATCTCATTTCCAACTTGTTTTTCAGTTCCCAGAGCATACTAGGACAGTTTTAAACACCTTTAAACAAGTTTTACATCGAGATTTTTAAATAAATTTGAAAATAAGAAAAGAAGAATACTCAATTTAATTCGATTTTTGTCCAATCAATTCTAGATTCATGATGATTAAGGCTCCACTAACTTAGTTGGAAAGGTTTCTAAGCTTAAGCAAACTCAGATTTCAACATACAATGAAAATTGAAAAATTTTTGGGAAAAGTTTGAAATTTTTCATTTTTGAAAATAGAGTAACTAACCTCGAATTTAAGTTTTGAATCATGTTTATGAAGGCCCAATAGCATTCCTAGGCTCCTAATCCAGCTGAAGACCAAAGCTTGAGCTTAAATTTTTTTTTAAACGAAATCGAGAGGGAAGAAAGAAAGAGAGAGACAGCGAGGAAAAGAGGGAAATAGAGTCTGAGATAGAGTGAGAAAGAGGTTAAATAGAGGAAAATGAGGGTGGTTTTTCAACTATAAAACCATGTCCTGCACATGGTTTTCAAAATGGGACATATCGGGTATTTGACAAATTATTTTTTTTTAAAACTCAAAATAACAAATAAAAATAATCAAAAGTAAGATTAATTTAAAAATACCAAAAAGTAATTAGATTAAGTTTAAATTACATTAAGGCATACTAATTCATCATTTCACATTAATCACACTTAATTAAATTCCTAGGTGTTACAACTCTCTACCCCTAAAAGAAATTTCATCCTCAAAATTAGGAATCAACTCAGAAACAAAATAAATGCGGATACAATTTTTGTATAGTTGACTCTAATTCCCAAGTTGTCGCATCAATCCCATGATGTTGCCATACAATGTTCACTAACGGTATGTTACAGCATCGTAAACTTATCACTTTCCAATCAATAATCCAAACTGGCACGTCCTAGTAAGTCGTGTCTTTCTATATGTGCACATCATAAAATGAGATAATCTTGCTTGGCTTCGGCGGACATTTTCAAAGCATTGATATGTTGAATACATCATGCACATGAGAGAGTTTAGGAGAAAGATTGAGACGATATGCGACCATGCCAACACTTTGAGAAATCTCAAACAGACCAATGTACCTTGGTGCAAGTTTCCCACTTACACTAAAACATGAAATACCCTTACGCGGTGAAACCTTCAACAAGATGAAGTCACCTACCTCAAATTCCAATGATCGACGTCTCCTATCAACGTAACTCTTTTGCCTACTCTAAGCAGCCTTTAGTCGATCTCGAATTACGAAAACTTTCTCATTGCTTCCACATATCTCATCAGGTCCAATAATGATCTTGTCCTCTGGTTCTGTCCAACATGTTGGCGATCGACACGATCATCCATAAAGTGCCTCGAACAGTGCCATACCATTACTTGCTTGGTAATTGTTATTGTACGTGAATTCTACCAGATGTAGATGTCTCTTCTAGTTCCCGCCAAAATCCAATACACATGCATGTAACATATCCTCAAAAATCTGAATGACTCGCTTGGATTGCCCATCGGTTTGAGGATAAAAAATGGTGTTGAAATTCAAATCCGTGCCTAGAGCTTCCTAGAAACTCCTCCAATACTTGGCATTAAATCGGGTGTCTCGATCCGAAGTTATGGACAATGGAACTCCATGCAATCCACTATATTCTTAAGGTATAATTCTCCAAGAACTCTCCTTGAACACGTCGACCTAAAAGGTATGAAATTAGCTTATTTTGTCAACTTGTTGACCACAACCTAGATTGCATCGTACCTCTGGTCCATCTTTGGCAAACCAGTAAGGAAATCTATTGTGATATGCTCCCATTTCCACCCAAGAATGGGAAACAACTGAAGCTGTCCTGTGGGCTTCTAATGCTCAGCTTTCACCTGAAGGCAAGTCACACACTTGGCGATGTACTCGAAGACATCCTTCCTCATACCTCTCTACAATATTGCCTCTTCAAATCGTGATACATCTTTATGCTTCCTAGATGAATAGCAAACCAAAACTTGTGGGCTTCGTCCATCACGGCCTTAATCACCTCTTCTATCACAGGCACAGCTTAACATTCCCTGAAATACAATGACCCATCAGTGTGTATTTTTCATTCTTCAAACTGCTCTTATTCTAAATCTGCATCCGTAGTCCCTGTAGATGCTAATCTCACCATTGATTCTGCATCACCATCTGAACAAGCGTTGGGGTAGACTCCATGTGATACACCAAAACTTGATCGAAGTCTTCATGATACTGCAGCTTATATTCACTTATCGTAGCGTCTCTCTTCCAATTATCTAGTGCCAAGCAAGCGAGGATTCCTGTAGACATTCTGCTGAGCGCGTCTACAACAACATTGGCTTTCCTAAAATGATAATGCAACGTGAAATCGTAGTCTTTCATATATTCCATTCATCTTCGTTGCCTCAAATTCAAATCCCTCTGAGTGAACAAATGCTTTAGGCTCTTATGATCTAAGAAAACCTAGAATGTTATTCCATACAAGTAACATCTCTAAATCTTTACGGCATGAATCACTATGGCAAGCTCCAAATCATGAGTGGGGTAGTTCTGCTCATGAGCTCTCCACTATCATGATCCATAAGCCACAACTTGTCCACGTTGCATCAATACACATCCAAGTCCACGTCCTGAGGCATCCGTGTAGACCTCGCAAGGCTTGTCACTACTCGATATAATCAGCACTGGAGTGGTGGTCAACCAGTTCTTTAATTCTTAGAAAGTATACTCATTTTTCTCATCCTATTTAAACCGAATGTTCTTCTTGATCAAACGTATCAACGAAGCCACTATCTTTGAAAAATCCTACACGAATTTCCTATAGTATCCAGTAAGTCCTAGGAAGCCGTGGATCTCGATCACATTCCATGGTCGTTCCCATTGCACTATCGCTTCAATCTTAGAAGGATCCACTGAAACACCTTGCTCGGAGATGACATGTCCCAAAAACTTAATCTCAGTCAACCAAAATTCACACTTTTCCTTTTTGACATACAGCTGGTGCCTCGTAGAGTCTGAAGTATGATCCTCAAATGTTGCTTATGCTCTTTTAGGTATTAGAGTAGATCAGTATGTCATCAATAAACATGATCACAAACTAATCTAAATAAGGCCTGAAAATCTTGTTCATTAAATCCATGAAAGTTACAGGAGCATTCGTCAATCCAAACGGTATCATAAGAAACTCAAAGTGTCTATATTGGGTTCCAATAGCTATCTTAGGAATATCCTCTTCCTTAATCCTTAGCTGATGGAGTCCAAGATCGCAAGTCTATCTTTGAAAAGTACAGAAAAGCTCTTAACTGATTGAATAGCTCATAATTCTTAGCAACGGATACTTATTCTTCATGGTGATCTGATTCAACTATCGATAATCAATACATAGTCTGAGAGTACCATCATGTTTCTTGGCAAATAAAACTGGCACACGATGACGTACTATTTTGAATATAACCCTTATCCACAGTTCCTGAAGTTGTTTTCTCAATTTCTTCATTTTTACCCAGGCCATTCGATACGATGCTACATAAATCAAAGTAGTCTCGAGGAGTAACTCAATACCAAACTCAATCTCCCAGTGTGGTGGTAGTCCTATTAACTCATCGGGGAAGACATCATTGAACTTATCAACCACCAGTATCACTACATTTTTTCCAACTGAACTAGACTCCTCTTTTAGGTTCAAAGGAGCGCATAACAAGCCAGATTTCTTTGTCCTCCAAGGCACGTCTTCATGAGTCACTCACTCATTACCACTCTATTGGAAAAATAATACGCAGCGGAATTTTAAAAATTTTAAAACAGAGTATTTTCCAAAACATGAGTTTGACATGCTATATGTATAAATTAACTTGATCTTACTAACCTCTTACTCGTTGAAAAGCTCCCGAAAACAGTGTAGAGAAGTAACGTTCCAGAAGAGCCTCAACCAACTGATCTTCTTTGCTATTCTCTATCCACGATAGGAGTGAGTATGGGCTCACACGTACAGCTCTTCCTCAAGGTGACTCTCCTTCCAATCAATTGAGAGAACCCAAAGCTAGTGTTCGTGATTTGTGAACAAGAGCTCTCAGGGAGTTTCAGATTCTCACCACTAGAGTATCACTCTTAATCTCTCTATTGATCTGTGTCTCTTGATCTATGAATAACTCATTAGACTTACTCCCTATTTATAGAGGTTGGGTCTAGGGTCATTCCTTATCAGATAAGGTCTCCAAAATTCGAAACAGAACCAAATTCGGGTCTATATCGGATAAGATACGCGTAAAAACGCGTGAAAACGTGCGATTTTTAATTCGCGCATAGGCAGGCCGAACTTTTTCATAGGCAGGCCGAACTTGCCTAATCGGCAGGCCGAACTGCCGAAATAAAAAATCACGCGAATCTTTTATTTTCCACCCAAGATTCTATAGGATAAAGCTCAGTTTTA